>JARHVA010003676.1:1667500-1677500 GCA_037957365.1 Torreya grandis | reverse complement strand
TCATTCCCTTAAATTAATACATTAAATAATGTGACAACAATATATGAATGAAATAGAAAAAGCAATTGAGATAAACATGCATAAATGAATTGTTATCAAATGAAATCCTAGTTTAATAGATTAAATAAAAAAGTAAAAGAGAAGGGGGAAAGAGATAAAAACTATAATAACAAGGAAAATTTATTATTTCTAAATTGTGTGAACACAAAAAATAGTCCTTGTTTTGATCCACATACACATAATCACACACAAAACTCATGCAAGCTTCAAAGGGAAACAAATAATGAAGAAAAAGCCACAACCACCATTCTAAATGTGAACATTGAAATTAATAAATCCATAGTCTTCTATTGATCAAATTATTTGTGTTGACAATCCATTATAATTTATCATGAGTGATTGATCAAAATTTTACAAATGTAACCATAAGGTTACAATGGAGGGATACAAATTAACTCTACAAAAGCAAAAATAGGTGATTGACTCTAAGTGTTTTCAAGCAAAAAAAACCAACCTTTACAGTAACTAGGGTTGGGTTACTTATAGTTCTTATAATTATTCATTTCTATCCAAAATCCATCTTCCACTTTTCCAATCCCACCACTTTGCATTTTTGCTCCATTTTATCCTTTAAAAAGATAAAAACAAGTTAATTTTTGTAAGTAAAAGCTCCACAGACAATTTATAAACTTAAAACATTAAAATATCATTGCCCTTGAGGAATTTAAAAAACTAAAGGAACCAAGATGTCCATGTCACATTAAAATTTTAAATGACTCCGATGGTTTTGAAAATAAGCTTATGGGAACCAAGTTACGACCAAAAAATTGTTAGGAGGTCTAAAATACCTAGTAGACCTATTCAAGTCCAAGAAAGTAAAAAACTTAGTTGTGAGAAGCTTTTGACCTAAGATAAATTAGGTGAAATTGGGGTTACCAAAACATTCAAAATATAAATATATTTTCTTTAGTGTAATTACTTTTTAAAATAGGCCCACAATGTGAAAGTTATGCCCCTTGGAGTGACAGGCAGTCTAGGTGACTCAATAGGGAAAAATGGACCCTAACATTTTAATTTAATGTTGAGATGTGATTTTTTCAAATTTAAAATCCTAATTATGATTGGGATTGTGAAGCTTTTTAACTATATTTAATCTATAATATGTGTCCTCACCTAATCAGGATTTTATCTCCAATTATAATTGATAGAAAAGGTGAGAAATTCAATTTTCAATTTTTGGTTTAACAAGCCTAATAAAAGGTCCGATGTCCAATTAGAACTGTGGATTTGGGAGGGAAAATAAAATTGGGGGATTAGACATAATTGGGGTCTAGACCATTGATTATGACTGTTAGGCTTTGATTGTTGGTAGTTATTTATCTTTTAGGGTAGAATGTCTAATTATAACTAGACTGGAGCACCAAGATCCCTGATGACCTAGTCAGGGCTCAATCCTAGATTAACATTGTAAAGCTTGTCAGGGATGGTCCTTGACCTAATTAGGGATTCATACACAATTATCACTATAGATTTTTAAGGCCCAACCCCTTAGACCTAGTCAGGGTTTAAAACACTGACCACAATTATGTGCCCCCGACCAACCCACATTTATGCATTCCCAAGACCTAATTAGAAATATGTAGACCTATACCCATTGACACACATACCTAATTAGGCTTTCAAATCTTGACAAAAACCATAAAATTTTACCCAAATGCCAAAATACCTAATTGGGACAAAATGTTTGATTAGCATAAAAAATGATAAGCTTGAATCCCTTAGACCTATTGAGAACAGAACTTGAGATTAACATTGGGGACACCAAAAGCATGAATTCAATGCCTAATTGGGGAAAAATGCTTGATTAACAAAGTAATGGGATTAGGAACCTCCCCAAAACCTGGTCAGGATTTTGAAGTCTAGTGGGACTTAGTAATTTTTAAACATAGGTAAATTAACTACCAAAAGACTTGATTAGAACTAGCTTAGGTTAAAAAAATTAGATAGACCTAATTAGAGATTGGGATAAGTTTTATGAGAGACTAATCAAGATTTTGAATTAGGCATAAGTCAATCAAGGAGGCATCTAGAGACCAAGTGTAAAATATGAAAACAACTCGTATGAGCTTAGTCTTCTCGCCATGATAGATTTTAGGGGACAAAAGGGCATGAAAATAATTATGACCCATAAAGTAATTATAAGGAGCTGATAGAACATGATTCTACATGTGGGAACAAGTGCAACTAGACTCTACTTTAGAGCTAAGTATTTTATATGAAACTTTACCACTTAAATGTTTTTGTCATAATGGGACAAGTTTCAAAATCTAGAAGGGAATGAAAACTAAGGTGGCCTCCTAGATTAGGCTAAGAGAGATAGGCAAGCTAGGTTTCAAATGCAAATGGGGAGGTCAAGACTCTACTTTCACACTAAGAGTTATATATAAAGTTTTCTCTCATGGATGTGTTATTTCTAATGGAGATTCTTTTAGGCCCTAGTTTAGAATGAAAACTAAGAAAAAACACCAAGGTAAATTGAGATTACTAATACCAATATGATGTGAGCACAAGTAGGAGTGTCTACAAAAAGCAAAAAAAGATATTCCATAATTCTTGGAAGAATTTGGGAGTGTTGTGAAAGCAACAACAATAAGGGTGAAGGTGTGGTTTCTATGTTACTTATGATGGAATCTATAATTAATAATTTTAAGGCTGAAAGGAATCTAATGCAAGGTACCATTTATAAATTGGTATAAATGAGTAAATTTATTATCATATTGTGTTTCAAACATGTTTTAAAGGAAATTATTAAGGTAGGTAAAGACTAGTAAAGTGGTAAATGTGCAAGTAAAAAAAAAAGGTCTTGGACAAAGCAAATTCTATGGAGCTAGATAATTATATAGTGGGGGACATTGAAGAGGTCCTCAATAATGTGGTCAAAGAATGGAACCTTGTGCTTAAAAATCTAGATATTTAATTTATCATATATAGTTTGTTATTTTTTGGATGTGTTTTAATTATTTGTTTGTTATGTATCAACAACTATTTTTAATGTTTTCGTGTTTGTCATTTTTGATAGTTTGTTTCTCTTGACCATGGGCTTGTTTTTTAATTAGGATGGGACCTGGTCAAAACCTAACCTCTACCCTTAATTAAAAAACAAGGACAAGAAAATGATAAAAATGTCCATGTGATTGATAAGAAAAATCTGAGCAATAACAAAATGGTATTTAGCCAAAAGTCTCATCTAATTAATAATTTCATTAGTTTTGTTGAATTCACTAAAGATACATGAAAAATAAACAACCCATAAAATCAAAGAATAAACAATAAAATAGTAAATAAAAATGCACATTTATGATGCCAATGACATCCACCTCTAGTGTTAATGTCAATATCATAATATTGTGTAAATATGGTTAGTTTAAGTATTTGCTACATATTTTGATTAATACATAAAATCTCATTATAGACATTAATTTAGAAGATTATAAGATGTCAAAAAAATGAATTTGTGATGATTAAAGGATATGAAAAAATGGCCAATTTTATTTGGTCGTGCTTGTAAACCCTACCACTCCTCATTAATCCTTCATCCTTCACATGCACCCATCAATATTCTCCTTCTCTCTTTGCATTCAATCCCCTACCACTTAGCTACCCTATGTTTCAATGTTTTATGTTAAATCTTAAGTCATGTTAGGTGTTGGGTTGATCTTGGTAGGTTAATTAACAATTCAAAGAGACAAGGAAATGAAAATTAATATAAATTTAATTCAATAGAAGAATATCTTAAAATTTGAAGGAATGAAAAATAAAGACAAATGTTCAAGACAAGAAATAATAAAGTTTGTAAATATACTCCTATAAAATTATATGGTCTCAAAATCTAATTTTTCCTTAGGAAAATTAATTATAGAAAGATGAAAAATGAATACAAAATTTATGTTACACTAAAATAGTTAAAAAGAAAAATATTCCATGATGACAAACAAAAATGTAGAAAATTCACACATTCCTCTAGTCTAGATTGATAGTTAAAAAATAACCAAAAAAATCTAGAGGTAGGGAATTAAAAAAATCATTAAGAGACATATATAGTTATCCATTCCCATCTTCCATATCCATATCATAAAATCAAATTAGTTTGTTTATATCCTTATCACATACTTTCCTAAAATCATATGAAGATGTTGGATTATTTTTATGATCCAAAGTTATTTTTTAATAATTTGCTTTGTAAATAAGTTAATTTATGGTAAAAATTAGTTTCACCCATGTAACCACCTTGTGAATGTTTTTAAATATTTCTCATACTTTATAGATAAATATTGAATTCTTACATTGAATATATATTTTTAGTTATAATTCCTTTAGTCTTGGTCTCATTAATGGTATTAGATCACAAAGAAGTTATGAAGGATTGAAGGGAAGATAATTTATTGAAGAGAATATACTTATATGATGCTTGAGAGGATGTATGTTGTGCTTAAGAAGAGGATTGAATATTTTTTTTGAAGCGACCAAATTATTATATAACCAAACACCAAAGAATTTGAGGCGGCAGTGACAACAAAACATCTTTGACATGACACTATGATCTAAAGTTACCGAGGATCAAACCAAGGAACATGCTTGAAAAGACAAAATCATAGAAAAAAATGATCATAACACCATATGGTGACAAATTAATGATAGAATGACATGTTGGAAGAAAGGGCATATTGAAATAAATATTTAGAGTCTTCAAATCCTAAATATCCACATGGAATCTAGAAATATCAAAATGTGATGGTTGTTTGTAGCATTGTAAACTATTTATTTAAAGAGACAAACAAGATGGTGAAAGCCATATTGAAATCCAGGGGTTTTTTCATTAAATTTTTGTGTACAATAAAAATCAAATAAGGAATAAACATGGATTTAGAGTGAGCTAATATTGCTAATTTATTCAATGTTTTTCTTCAACTTGAGATCTAAATTTGCTCTTCCTACTTTTGGATCCTTTGTGATCAAAATAAACATTGTGTGTTGCAAAACTAATGTGTTGTGTGATGGAAAATTGGGCTGCATACAGGGAGTGGTTCTCCATACCTAAAATTGTAAGAAAATTATTAATGTTGACCCCACACAATGAAAGCTACCAGTGATTTTTTCACATTGCAATACCAAAAATCAGTAAAAGTTTTTTACCATCTATTTTTATTTTTTAATTATATTTCATTCAAAAATCAATGGTTATAGAGCATTTATTTTGGATATATGCCTAGATTTATTAAAGGCAAGTTGGATAGAAAATTTATTGTAACTCACTTACAATAGGGTTCAAAACCCATTCAAACTATTTTTTATTAAAATTTCATTTTGACCCTATTTTATATTGGAAAAAGTTAAAATATCATAAAAATAAGGTTACAATAGGAGTTCTAAGGCATAATTAGTGAAATTATTTACAAATCTTAGAATATTTGTAAATGGAATCTATCTAATGGGTCAAGGCCAAACCCTGTTAGCTTTCCTTATTTTTGATAAGCACCATGGCAAAAATTGTGAGCCTAATTTGTAAAAATAGATGATTAACACCCAAAAAATATAAGGAGTGGTTGATGAAAATGAAAAATATGCTCATTTTTAATGATTTGTGGGAAATAATTTAAAAATACATTATGCCACCCACTAATGTTGCAAAGTTGCATGAGTGTCAAAAATGAGATAAACATGTTCTTGATTTATTAAAATGTTCATGTTCTACATAGGTTATTACTCATATTGAATCTCTTAAAACTGGTACATGGAAAGCATAAAAATTAATAAAAGATATGTATGATAAACACCCTACATATAATAAGTTTGATCTTATAGTGCAATTATTTAATAATAAGTTTAACACTGAATAAGATGTATTTGAATATCTTTCTCACATGAAAACTCTGAAACAAGAGTATTTTACTACAAGGGTAAAATTGATGATGGCATGCTAATTTCCATCACATTGAATGACCTTATTTATACATACATAATTTTTTTTTAAATGATATAGGTTAGTGATAAGCTTACTAGTGCTACATTTGACTCTATTTGTGAGATGTTTACTTAGCATGAGTGATAGTTTGTAAAGAAGAAGAGTATACCTACTGAAGAGGCTCACTATATAAAAAATAAGTCCCATGACAAAGATAATTATCATGTATAGTGATAGTTTCAAAAGAATTATTTGAAATACTCTCTGAGTTATTCTTCAAGATACTCTTCACACCATTCTAGATGGTATTCAAAACATTCTCATCAGCACTCTCCAGAATCTTTAAAATGAAAACATCACCATCAACATTATTCTCATTCATGTGTTTATTATACTAATTCAACTTATTTTATATCTCATTGGCATATGAAAGATCTAAAATGTTTCAAATGTGGTGGTATTGGACATCTTGAAGATGCACTTCCTTCTCGAAAACCCCTCTCTCCACATAAATGAAAAGCTGAGGCAAATTATATGGACCATTCTAAAGATAGATATTCTAGTTATAGTAGCTATTCTAGTATTCTAACACTTTTTTTGATTAATAAGCACCCTATATGTCTAATTTATATGGTCTTGTGGACCTGACAACTTGTTCTAAGGGATGAATGATTCACCCATCTTGTGTGAGCTACTAGGCTCAATACTAACATCTATTGTAGTATAATTTTTATCTTGTGTTCTTGATTTTAATTCCATTTTTGGCTTTATATACCTAACAATCATGATATGAAGTAGGCAATGTTATTTGTATTTTGTTTCTCTTGTTTCACAGCTTCTCACCTCTTACCCAATAGGGGGATAATAATTAGCATTGGTTGGAATTCAATCATTCACTGGAAAGGGTACGAGTTGATAGGGGTTGCTATCACCTTTAGTATTAAGTAAAAGTCATAGATGTTTATTGTACATTAGGGAGATGTGCCATGCATAATACAAGTTGGCCACATTGACAAGTTTATGGGTGGAGCCTTATGTGGATCAACATAGTTAGATAGGCTTTGATTGTGTTATAATAAAATATAGTACATTGATCAAATGGGATTATCAAGATTTTATAGTGCTCATTAGCCATTTTTTTCCAAAAACATAGGGATATGAATATTTATGGAGTGGCATTAGTTTTTTATCAGTGCTAGAGGTATGGTTCACCACTTAAAGTTATGACAATGTCTTTTTGATGACTTCAAAGTTTTTTCTCCACTTATTTCATCTTTTATACCCCTTTAGATCAAGGGGAAGTTTGTTTGATTATTTTAATGATCCAAAGTTATTTTTGGTAATTTACTTTGTAAATAAGTTGGTTTATGAGAAACATTAGTTTCACCCATGTAACCACCATGTGAAGTTTTTTAGAATTTCAAAAAAAAATCAAATGCTTACATTGAATATATTTTTGTATTATAATTCCTCTCATCTTGGTCTCATTAGAAGAGACACATGAAACAAAAAAATAAGAGAAAAATCCTCTTACACAATCGACAACCTTTCACATTTCAATATTATAATTATTATTCATAACGGGAGTAAACACCCTCCAATCAAGAATGGAAACCAATCTATTTTTATAACTCTTAATATATTTTTTTGAATGTTACTATTTTCCTCTATTTTATTTTATGTTTTGATTTTTTACTACCACAATGAATTATGTATGATCAAATATATTTATAGTAATGAAAACATAATGGGGGTTTTCATATACTTACATAAAATACTTTTGCCACTTGTATGACCCCAAAAAATAATAGATGATTTCCATGGCAACCTATCACTCAAGCTTCACTTTACCACTCACCCAAGGTGCATAAAGAGATTGGTGAGACTCATGAGGTTGTGTAATGAAGACATTACATAGATTTTTCTTATTAATAGACATGAAAATAATTATAATCTAATATGTACCAAAAAATTGGGATAAATAATAATAATAAAACATTCATATGTTACCATTTAATATTATATAAGACTCTCAAAAAAATACTCGTATTCATTCATATCATTGTTCACACTACATCAACATGCAATCTATTAGAATAATCTACCAAGATCCAATAACATAAACTATTATAATAATATCATAGTAATAATAAAAAAAACATGGTCAAAATATAGCCAATGTTTTGAACCATTTTATAAATAGAAAGAAAAAACCCCACATTACTCTCATTGACATCTCTTACCCTATAATGCTCAATGGATTTTATCCATAATATGCATTATGTTGACCCTAGATTTTGGATAAGTTTTAAATGTAAACCAAAATAAAATATGTATGAAAGGATTTGAGTGATAAACACTCATCCAAATTTTGTTATATTGAAAATAAGTATAAATAAATAATGATAAGGATGGGTGTGAAGGAAGCCTGACACACCTTATGGATGATGTGAAATGATCACTAATGAAGAAACACACTTTTAGATGAAGATATGTTAGGTTATAAACAAGAGATTACGATCCAACTAAGAGAAGGATCTTATAGGTTTTAAGGACCAAATAAAATATCTTGATAATGCCACATGATTATTCCTAGGTAGAAGGAAATTCTAAAAATATATATCTATAGTTCACAAACCAAGAACATATTATGGGAACATGCATGCTATCTAACAAAATATTTAATTGAAAGGATAGATAGAAAACTAATGAGATGGAAAGGAGTCCAAGGAAACCTATAAATATGTATTTTAGCCTCTCATTTACATATGCAGATTCAAATATCAAGTTAAAAATATTATTTGAGGGTTGGAAATTTTTTAGGTGAAGAAGTGCAATGAAGAAAGAGCATATGGTTTTGAGGAATGTAATAATACTATGAAGGATTTGTAATATATGTAGTGTTGTAGTATTATATGAATTTGACAATGTTTGTAAATAAAAATATGTACACAAGAGATGTGCATTGTAAGTAAATATTATGGATAACTATGATGAAGATTATTTAAAATTAATATGCATATTGTGTTAGTTACTAGGGATTTTATGTTTAATTTATTTTCTATTTCATATTTCACAATATCTCCATTTCAATGGGATTCTTAAGTTTTTCTTATTTCACTTAGGATGAGTGATTTAGTATTTAAACATAATTAATGTGATATTGTGTTAAGTTTCAAGTGACTATATTTTTTTTCACCCTACTTGACCTATATAGGGTTAAATGAAATATGGTTAAATAAGTAAAACATTTTTTGGGTTGTTGGTACCCTATTTGTAGAGAGTTTGGATATTAGGAGAGCATGTGTGAAGTGTTTTTATTGAGTGATACAATTTTTATTATTAAAACCTTAGCCATGGATTGATAAGTTCGGTGTTGTATAAGGGATAGGCATGAGAGATCTTGATGAGATGCTAAATTAGTGTAAGATACTGTGGTATGGATGACTCTATAGAAAGAGAGGATAAAAAATATGAATTTTGAAACCCTTGAAGGAGGTATAAATAAATAATTTGGATGTCATTAAAACATGAAGAATGTAAGGATGAAACATGAATAGTTAAAAAGAGAAAGTTAGTTTCTCTAGTGTGGAATAGTGCATGTGTAGTAACCATTGGTGGAGAGTAAATATTTAAAAAAGGTTTTGGATCCACAAGAAAGTGTAAGTATGGTATTAAATTATAGAGGTTCTTGAATATATGAATCACCATCTATGATTCCTATGTTCATTGTGTGAATTTATATTGAAGCTAACATGATTGTGGAGTGATAAGGAGTTTGTGTTGGACCATTAGATTCTATTCACAAAAATTTACATGAATTGTGAGGATGAATACATCAATAAGAGGGGAAAATGCATAATGTATGTTGGTTAATGTAAATATTAATAGGATCAATTAAAAATATGTCAAGTGTATACATCCAAATCTAGACACTCTACTTGTAACACTCTCACTTTCAACATATTTTGACACTTTGTTGTCAATAACCTGACTCATCACTATTTATCCATAATTACACCTAATTTTATTTAACTT
>JARHVA010003676.1:1415000-1662500 GCA_037957365.1 Torreya grandis | reverse complement strand
GTTACCTCTCATATTCTGTGTTATTTCTCATTGATAGTTAGTTATACTTCTGTGTAATTCCACATGTTCAATTGCTTATACATTGGTAATCATATGTGCTCTTAAATCTGACAAGTTGTGTCAGAGCTTTAGAGAACTTAGGTCCTATTAATTGGTATCAGAGCGAGGTTGGACGTTCTCAGAGCGAGTTTGACTAATAGATGGCCCAGATCTGGTCAGTGTTTTTTTAATTACAGGTTACTCACAGGGGTTTCTATTTGAGTGGGAGTATAGCAATGGCAGAAGAAGGTAAGCTGAGAATGAAGAAATTTAGGCATAGGATTAACACCACAAGGAGTGTGGTGGGTAGTCTTCAGGATTCATCTTGAAGAGGAATACAAGCCAAGATGCAGATTAGACAAAGTACTGGTATAGGTACAGGTGCAACTATTTATCTCTAAGTGGGAGATTGTTAGGGTGTGGAGCTAAAAGCTTCACCTTAATGCAAACATGGAGGTTTCTGAGCATGACAGTCACCAGCATCGACAGGCCACAACCGATGTCAATCAGTGGATAGTGCAGAAAGAAACTAACCTTGGCAGCAGTCAGCTGACGTCGGTCACCTCCAGTCAGACAGGGACCGACGTCAGTCGCTAGTGGCGGTTCCAGAACTGCTGTTGAAAAATAGTCAGTTAAGTGAACGGGTTGTTTGCATGATAAAGACTAGTTCGAGTCTTTTGCCGCAAGTCTAATCATTATATGCATGAGATCTATATAATAGACTCATGGGCTATATTGTTAAGTGTAGAACTTGTAGAACTTGGAGAGTTCTTCCCATGGTAGAATCAAGTAGGATTCTTCATGTATGTAAGATCAGGTTTGATCTGTAGGGTGTTGCAAGATCATGGTGGAGATCTACATGTGATAAGTAAGATCAAGTTGGTCTGTAGGGGTGTGTGTATGCGAGGGTCAAAAGGAGATCTGTGAGGGAGCAAGATCCAAGGTGACATCAATACATCAAGAAGTAAGATCATGGTGAGATCTACTTGGAGTACCGGTTCATACTCAATTGTACTGGCAGTATAATGAGGTGAACAACAGCTTGTGTTAGTTGTGTGTTGTGACCTATTGAGAGAAGATTACTCTTGAGGGAAGATTAATGTAAGCCCATGAAGTGGAAGAAAGAATGTGATCTCTTTGTTGTAATTTCCTTCTATAATGAGTTGAAGACAATTGTGTGTTACCTCTCATATTCTGTGTTGTTTCTCATTGATAGTTACTTGTACTTCTATGTAATTCTGCATGTTTAATTACTTATACATTGGTAATCATATGTGCTCTTAAATCTGACAAGTTGTGTCAGAGCTTTAGAGAACTTAGGTCCTATCATTAATGATATCAAAATTGAGCATAGAAGGTATAAATATATTGACAACTTCACCAACAACCTTGTATATGTAGGTTCAGAGGATTTAAATTCATCTTTGAGTGCCTCTACCTTTGTTACCTTGTTATTCATAAAATTCATCAGTTGTAAAATATCTTAATTGGTTTCATAGATTTTCCCTTCAAATTCCTTCTTAAATCTTTTTGTAACTACTTTGATAAGTGCTTCAAAATTAGTCTATTTACCAACTGTCCTATGGATGTTATTACATATGTGACCCTCATATATTTTAATATTTCTATGGACTCTTTGTCCTATATTATGATTTGTGTGACCAAAAATTTCATTTACATATACCAATTGAAGGCACCATCTCTCTTTGGAACACAATTAAACTCCCATGATGCATCTTAGGTAGTCATCAAGTTCAAATTATTATATGCACTATTCCTTATGCATTTAAATAAGAAGTTAATCCTATTTTTAAGTTATTTTAATTGGTTCAAAAAATTTATCACCTTCCCCATTTCGTGTTGGGATTCAAACCCATAAGTTCTAATTGTATTCAAACTATTATACATCTTGGTGGCTTTACTTTGGATGTTATCCACTATTTTCCTTAGAGATTAAATAATTTGGATTTATAAGATCCTCTATTTGACTTAATATTGGATTATATACATCTATTTCATAACCTCCCTAGTCGAGTCCATAAAATAAAACAATTTCTCCATATATTCAATGGGGTCATTAGGATTCCTCTTCTACTTTTTGGCTAAGGGTAGTATATTTTCTCTTTATTCCAAAACTATTTATCCTTCTATGTTACTATCTACTCCCTTTTTCTTCTTTACCCTATGAATTGTACCACTATGATTGTCAAAAAGAGTGGAGACTATGGGAAAATTTGTTATAATCAAGCCTGGCCTATTTCATTTTCATTCTTTTAATTCTTTGACCCATTGAGGCATAGTGATTTCTCCTTGCTCTTCAGGTTAGTCAATCTGTGTAGAAGTGGAATTCAAAGTGATTCTTGATGGTAATATTTAAGCACTTATGTGGATGATAAATTAGGTAGGAAACTAAATGATCCTATCCCATCATGTGACTCCTCTCTAAGGCATAGTTTATACCACACACTTTGTCTAGCCTAGGGTTTTTGAGATGAATTGATTGTACTAGTATAGACTATGGAAAAGATAACCCTAATTTAGTTGAGGTATTTAGAGGAATAGGTGGCTACTGAGTATAAAAAATGGAAAAATATACTAAATATTTAAAATTCGCTCTCTTTTTAGGAGCTATTATTTGGGTTATAGTGTAAATAATCAAAGATTCAATAGGACCAATGCCTCTTGATCTAGGGTTCAATCTCGATTATGAGATTACAGTGGATTGGTTTTTATTAAATATTGTTGAACATAATCCAATGGGGAACTAGACATAATAGATCTTGTGGAAGATATATTGACATTACTGGTATCCACAATTGTAAGGGTGGGAAAAAAAGAAGAAACTACCTTATTGATGACCCACATTTATTATTTAATAATAATCTATTGGTCTCTTTTATCAAACAACATTTCTTATTCTTTCAAACTTCCTAAGCTTATGTATTTTTCCCTTTCTAGTTTTTTCCTTTCCTCCAATTCATCATATAGTTTTGTTTCATCCAATTCCTGTTGTGCTTCCTTCATAGTTTCTATATTTTCCTCTTCTTCATTTGTGGAGTAATCCACTAGTGAAACTACATATTGATGTTATTCTCATGGTTCCTCATTAAGAGGTCCTTATGAGACAAATAAACCCAATGATGGTCTTTCTTCCAATTATCGAGTCTGTAAAGAGGCTAGAGGAGTTCTAGATTTCACTTGGTGAGTGAATATTGTATGAGAGATTATGGAGAAAGTGAAATGAATGAGGGAACCATAGTAGTAGGAATTATTATTGTAGGTTTTGAATGGATAAATGGTGGAATAATGGTGGTGGAAGCAAGAGTGGATGGAAAAGAAACCAATATAGTAGGAAATGATTGGGAAGTTATCCCAACACTTATTAGAAATGGTGAAGGTAGACTCATTAGAGCTACTTGAGGGGAAAGAGGGTTAGATGTAAGTGATGTAAAATAACTCTAAATAACTTAGGAAAAATTACTTGTGTAACTATAGTAAGTGGGCCTAGAGGTTCCTAAGAAAATGTACCTATTTGTCCATCTAGAAGAGGTAAGTTCATCATAATTAAGGTTTTTATGCCTAAAGTGGTAACAGTTGGATGGGTGGGAGCCAAATGAGGACTAGGGAGATCTTTAAGAATATCCTTCTTGTTTTGAATATTCACCTCCCTTCAGTTGTTAGGCTCTCCCTCCTTTGGATCAATTTATTCTTGTATAAAAGAGGGATTTTGATCCTACTTATGGGTGATTTGAAAATGTGGTTGAGGCCATTGATGACTCCAAGATTTTTTGGCCTCTTAAAATACTTCATTTTCTCACTCCTTAGTGATTTCTAAGTCATATTAGATTGTTTGAGTAATTATCATTGACATATTACGCTTGTTCATATGACTCCAAACTTTAGAATCATCTTAAGCATTGAGGAAGATAGCATCATGCTCATATAATTTTTGACCACAATGATGACAACCTTCTTATTCTATTTAAGGTACTTAAAATAACCTCTAAATATTTATCTAGGGTCCTAATCCCTGTATTGGGCTACTTTTAGGTCATAGTGAGCCCTGACCTTTCCCATTGAATTGAGATGTGCCCTTAATGTGAACCAAAGTTGGAAAATGCTTAGGGTAGTTTTATGATAAAAGGTTTGGTTTTTATAACTAAGCCTCTCATCCAAATTATTGTATAATTGGTGTACAATTTATTTTTCATCCAACTTATATAGGATGTGGTGTTGAAAATACAAAGGAGGCACTTTAGTCCTTTTAATTCTAATAATAGTACAGTTTGGGTAGTAACAATAATTTCAAATTTGTGATATGTTCCTTCTCATGTTTTTAGATAGCCTAGGCATATAGTTTCTATAGATGGCCTAACAGACTTGAGGATAAACATCTTCACAAATTCAATTAATTTCATTCCTAAATTTATAAATATGCAATAAATAATAATCATGAATTCTATTATCTAGGTACTCAGTAGATGGATGCAATGGTTACTTGTAAATTTTGTGGACCATCCCTATGAATATGTCTACTAAATAGGACATCATATAAAATTTTACATTATCTATACTTTGCTCAAGTTTGAACATCTATCCCTTTGTTATGGCACTCATAGCCTCTCCTAATGCTATAATATTGTCTGAGGTCAAGATAGTATCTAGCAATGACACTCAATCTACTTATATGTAAGTGATATCAAGGAAACCATATAGTTATTCATAAGTGTAATTTATATCTCAATTCCTATCTTGAACTTATTTATGGAATTGGAGGAAATAATACCTTTGATGTTTAATTTATCGCCCCTTTTTAACCATTGTTTTAGGAATTTTTCCTTATACTATATTTTGTTCCATCCAAACATTGGATGAAACATGTTTATAAGTGACCTCGAGCATCAAAATTCTAAGATACCTTTTAAATGCATCTCTAAAAATATAATCAAGTGTATTTATTAAATTCTCAAATGCAAACAATCTCTAGTGCAAGTGCCATTAGAAAAATCATGAAGTAAGCCTATATAGGGCATTACCTCAGATTTTATTGTTACATTATGTATTCTAATGTTCTTAATTATCAGTAACTCATTGATATATTACCACTCTTGAGATAAATGATCCTATTATGAGTATTGAACTATGCCATCCATTGCATCCCAAATAGTTGAATAGTGAGGAATCTTGAAATAGAGGGCACTCTTACCAAACACAATGTCCATATAATTAGTGCTACTGGTAATGGAGTATGAATAGAGGGATTGGTTGTGAAATGATTTTGGAGGACACATTTTCTCTACTATGAAAATATGTAATATTTATCATAGATTGACTGAAAACACATGCGTATACACTGATGAAAAATAGGGATTTTAGCTACCTAAGAGATCAAATTTGTAATATGTAACTTATAAATTAATGGTAAAGTGATTTGATGTTTTTTAAAACTTTAAATATATTTCAAAAATTTAAATATTTAATGCAAAGTTCATGAGAAATTAATGTAAATAATAGATTTTTATCTACTTCTCATTTTGATTTAAAATTGTTAGTCAACTTTGGTAGGTTTATTTGCATGTGTCCTCTTATTGTGCATCAGCTTCTATCTATTGGAAATATTGTCATTGATGTCAAAGGTTTAGTATTATTGGTGATAAAGGCCCCGTTGCATTTAATGTTGTTTGTAATAAATATATCTTGGCTAATATGAGTTAATATTTATAATAAATATTAACAAATATATTTTTGGTTGCATATGAGACAAAAGAAAGGCCCATGGAGAAGTCAAAGAGCCATGGGATAAAGATAAAAGAAGGATGGGATGCATTTTCCCATGAAGAGTCATCTTGGGGAATACCAAGAGTCACCAAGTGAAGACAAAAGAGTAAGGGCACAATTTCTCATGAAGGGACACTTTGAGGAATACGAAAAGTCACCAAAGATAAGGACAAAAGTGGGAAGGACGTTTTTGTTCATGAAGGGTCACCACATGACTTTTCAAAGGCTTGAATATGAAGGGTCATCCAAGATTGGTGCCATTTTCCATGAGGATTGAAAGGTCACAAAGGGGGAAGGCCAAAGGTCATTTGGAAAGCTATAAATAAAGGCTTGAGAAGCCATTTGTAATATGGAAGATAGAGGTTGATTTTATATTGTAATATCTAGCTTAGAAGAGCAATTTTGAGAGATGAATATGATTTTTATTTGTTATATCTAGCTTAGAAGAGCAAAAGTGAGACAAAGGAAAGAGATATTGCATTGATCTATCATTTGTTGAGATAATAACATTGAGAGATAGGTGTGTGGTATACATAAAGGAGTTGGTGCTCTTGTGGGTTGGTGCTCATGAATTGTTGCTAAGTTGGTGCTCAAAAAAGGGGTTGGTGCTCTTGTGGGTTGGTGCTCATGAATGGTAGCTGGGTTGGTGCTCGGTAAAGGGGTTTGAAGCTCCTATGGGTTGGTGCTCATGAATTAAAGCTAGGTTGGTACTTGACAAAGGGGTATGGTGCTTCTATGGGTTTGTTCTCATGAATATACTTGAGATTGTTCTCTATGGTTTTTCCCACATTGGGTTTCCATGTTATATCTAGTGTCTCTCTCTATCTTGTGTGATGTTTATTGTTTGAGTTTTATTGCATCTCTTGAATGTTTGATTAAGTGGAATTTGGATAAAGGAAAGATTTATAAGATATATGATATACTGATTCACCCCCCCCTCTCAGTATATCTCATGCTTAACAATTGGTATTAGAGCAGGTTCCTTTTTGAAAAGTTTTATAGCTTGAAGGTAGATCAGGAAAAGTATCTATCTCAATGTTTATTCTCTCTCATCCAAGTTTTATCATGTAATAGTGAAATTAATATTTGGAAATGAAAATTATTTCTATAAATTCCATGTATATATTAGAGTATATTTCAAAGACATGGTGAAGCTATTTAATCCATAAGAAAACATGAATTCAGTAATAACACATACCTTAGTTCAAGATTTCTTAAAGTAATACTAGAACAAATCTTGGTGAATGTTAATTGTGTAATTTTTGATTCATCCCATTTATTTTGGTAGGTATTTTATGATTCCAACATAATAATTTGATTGGATTATTTCTGTAGTTTTAAACTAATATAGGAAGCATAACACCTAGTTATGAAAGCAAATGATGAACATAGGAAATCTAAGGAAGAAAATGATAAAAAGCATGAAATATATTTTATAAAGTAGAAAACCTAATATATTCCTACTTTTATATGTCGGCTCATAGTCATTTAGAATCATCTTTAGTTAGAGAAACTATGAAATAATGCTTCCAAAACTATCCATTCACTATAAAGGCAATATCATTACCTTAGAGGTCCTTCAAATGAAATGTGTTGTTATATATGATTTTAGATATTTGGTATGGATGAATCCACATAGGAGCAAACTTTTCATGATATCCTTTATTTTTATGTGCCTTATCGGATAAATGCACTAGGTTTGAAATCATGAAAGACTTAATTTTAGATATTTTATCAAACCATGTTTTAACAATGTCTTGGTGCCTGTTGAATTTATATAATGCTTCAATCCATTCATATTCCATGCAAACTATGTTGAGCAATATGGATTGGATTCTTTCATCTTTTCCCATATAATATCACATGAATTGATACATTGGTAGTTTTAGAGTAATAGGAAAAATTGGTTGTTACCCATGCACTAGTAATAAAGGTGAAGCCTTAAATTCTTGGTTATGTCTTGTTATGTCTACTCATAGTGAAAATTTCAATATCAAATGGCCTTCCCTAGGTTTATCTTGTGTGTTTTATTAATGTAATCCATTTTGTTATTATTAGTGGACTAAATAACTCCATTCCCTTATGGATAATATTTCAATGAAAAATTGATTATAATCTACTTATCATGGGTCCATTTTATAAATTTAGTTGACTAAAAGGATGGACCATTGCTATAGACTAATGATATTGTGGTTCCAAACCTACTGACTATGTTTTCTTCCATAAATTAGATCACATCTTGGGATCTAGGTAGCCACATCCTCTATCCATCTAGTACAATAATCAATGGTTGTTATAAAAAATTTATGTCCTACTAAAGATTTTGTATTGATCACTCCAAAAAAGTGAAGACCCCTTTGAGCAAAGGTTCATCCAAAAATGAGTGGTTATAAAGGCATGGCAACATGTTTTTCCCCTTTTCCAAACATCTAGTATTTGTTGAATGTCCTAACTTAATTATGGGCATAATTTAAAAATGTAGGCTATTAGTATCCCATTATCATTATTTTATGAGCTATTTCATTTATTTAGGGATCTCCACTACCTATTTTTTGATGTAATTTATTGAATAAGTCTATAGTTTTTTAATTTTGAGAGGCACTTTAAATAGAGAATTCATAATTACTTCACTATGAAACTCTCTTTTTTATCATGTAATGGGCTAATGTGAGCCTAAGGGCTCACATTTGTTCTCTATTCAACTCAAGGGGACACATAACTATGAGTAAGTAGTTAATAATGTGGGCATACCAATCATAACATTTATTAGTGTTTCATTGATTTACTTGATATGAATGTGTAGATATATCTTAGTCAAGAGATGAATGATTCCTTGGCCACAAACCATCTTGGCTGGTTTGATTTCAAGATCAAATTTTTGTAGTTTTTCCACACATTTACCTCTTCTCTTTCCTAATTCATTTTGTCTGAGCTTGAACGATGGCATATGTATTATTATTGAGAATTTAGCATCTAAACTTCTTCACTATTTTGATCAAATCATATATCTATTTTTATATCATTAAATACTTTAAATTTGCATCTTTTAGATTAGTATTAATGAAGGAAATTGGGTATTCATTATTATTGACCTTTTGTGTGAGTACTAATACTATAGCGTGTTTTGATGTAAATGAATACATAAATAAATATTTCATGAAATTAGGGATGATCATAATTGGGGATTGAGCAATGGAAATTTTAATACTCTAAAAATCCTTCTTAGCTTCAACTCTCCATTCTATCTTAGTGTCCTACTTCAACATGGAATTTATAAGATCAATAATCTTTGCAAATCTATATATATATTTTCACACAAAGTTGATCTTATCAAAGATAGGATTCAATTCTTTCTTGTTGTTAGGAGGCATTATCTTGGAAATGGCCTAGATTCTTTTGGTTTCAATGAAATTCCCATCTTTGTTAATAACATGATCTAGCATTTTTCCTTTTGTAACTTTGAAGATGTTCTTCTTTGGATTCAATGATACTCCATATCTTTTGCATCTATTAAAAACCTTTTGTATATGATCTACATGATTGACTCTATTCTTTGGAAAAAATGTGAGGCTGTCGATGTATATGATGACACACTTGACAATAAGTCCATGAAATGTGAATTCCATAGCATGATGCAAGGTTGATCTTGTAATAATTAGCCCAAAAGGAATCCTTTTATAAGAAAAAGGTCCCCACTTGGTGGTAAAAGTGGTATTCATTATATCTTATGCTTTCACTAGCACTTGATTACACCCTAAAAATCAATCTAGGAAGGACATAATTTTAGACCATTAATGATATGTATTACTTCATCTAGAGAAAGTAAAGGATAATTATCCTTTTCTAATGATTTATTTAGGTTCTTTAAGTTAGCACATAGCTTAATTTATCCATTATTTTTCCTAACATGTACTAGGTTAACAACCAATGTGGAATGCCTAATTACAAAGATAATTTTATCATCCAAGAGTTTCTAAACTTCTAACTAAATGAGAGGCTCTAAGATTGGATTTAATGGCTATTGATATTTCCTAAAGGGCTTGTGTTTATCTTTCAAAGGGATAGTATGTGTAATGTTCCTAGGATAAAATATTTTAATGTCTTCATATGTCAAATCTATCACATATGTTTATTCTTAAACTAGTCCCTTTAGTTTTTATTTCACACTTTTAGTGGAACTCAGGCCAATGTTGACATATTGAGGGTGTTGATCAGTTCTCAAGTTATCTATGACAAATAAAATTTAGCTAATTTAGACTATTTTTGGTTTTGATCTTGTAGATCCATTTTAAAATATTTCTCTAATGAGACCATCCCCATAGGTATATGATTCTCTTTCATCTATAAGATGCCATATTCTCCTAGGTCTTTTATGTTCATCAGTTTAAAATCCTTTTCATCTATTATTTGAGATTCAAAGGGTCTATAACTATTTATAAACTAGATTTTTTGATTTTCATAAACTATCTAGAAGTTATCCACATTGTCTAGGATAAAGGTGCAAGGAACCAACTCCACAAAATACATATGCATTTTGGGTTTTTGTAATGGTGCCAAATTGGTAGTTGAAGTTGATAGTGAATCTATTGTTTTGTTTTCTTCTCTTGGAATGGATTTGATGCTGAAATATTTGAAGGATTCAATCAAATCCTAGGCTCTATGCTTATACTTATTTAATAAAGTGAGTTTGAATTTATATTTCTATCTGATCTAGTTGATAACTAGCTTTGTATTTTCAAATATCTATATCTTCTTGACGTTATGTTTTAATGTAAATAATATTCCCAAGATTATCACTTCATACTCAGTTTAGTTTTTGGTATAAGGGCTTTTCAATATAAATGCATCTAGATATTACTTCCCATATGGGTTGGTAAAATATATGCAAACACTTGAACCTTATATATCTAGCACCATCAAAATGGAGAGACCATAACTATGAAGGACCATTAGATTCTTGTTCATGAAGTTTATGATTTGTGGTGAACATGTAAACACCTACATGTGAGGATACAAATTCAACCTTCTCATTCTTGGCATTATATTATGTAAGTAGGTGCTTCATATTTGGTTCATGGTCCACTCAAATTTGATTGGCTACTTATTTACAAGGTAGCCACATGTGTGAGAAGCCTATTTCCATATACCCATTCAAGGTCTTCAACCAATCACAACTCAAAAGTAAGTCATAAGCTTTAATAATGTCAAAAAATAAAATATCTATGTTTTTTTATACACATGGAATAAAGGCAAGCTAAATGTTTACATTTATCAAGTCCCCAACACATGGCACTGCTAACTTATCTAGTTATAAGACCACTCTTTTAGATTTATCTAGAGTCAAACCCAGTTTCTTATATGCATCTATAAGCATCACATTAGATGAGGAACCTAAGTTTTCCAAATAATTATCCACATTCTTATTGAACATTCTAAGTATCAGTAGAAAAGGAGATACCTCAGGCTTATCCTTAGACAACCATGTTGATGTGATTAGCCTCTGATTTGTCAGTGGATGGTCTCCCAATCAAGGATTTGAACAACAATTCTATTTTCTCAATAATTTGAGTTATCTCATGAATACTAATATTTTCCTTGATCTTATTCATATATATAAATATATTATACCCTCCTTTATCCTATGGTTCTACACTTTATAGCCAGTCATTTCCTTTTGGGGGAGGTAGATTATTGTTCACTTTGGGATATAGAGGAATAATAGTACTACTATTTAGAGGAATTAAGGTGGTATCAAGATACTTATTCCTCAATTTATAATTATTTCATATATGTTGTCTTCAATTTCATTTTCATCCTACACTAGGAATGGAAAGTCACACATATCAAATACCATGGTTGTGTTAGAAAGACATGGAGTAGTGGAAGGAGATAGCTATCACTAATTTTAAAAGATTTATTATATGTTCATTTCCTTCTAAAATATTTCAAAAACATTGAATAACTCTATGTAGTCCAACTCACCATGTTGTGTTTTATTTTAGACTTAACAAAAATTAGGTAGTGTTGCTTCCAAGATATTTATCTCAAGCATTTTGTTAGGTGGTTACTATTTTGTGTTGTTTCTAGATCTATTGAAAGGTCTATTGTATCTTTGATATGGAAAATTATAATTGGTATTATGACCCAAGGTGTTTCCCATTCATTTTTACATGCTTAGGAACTTGTTTCTCAACTTATACACCATTATTTAGATAATATCCAATTTTGATTTTGTAAAATTAGAAGCAACACTTTGGGTGGTAGTAGTATTGACTAATATCAAAAACTGACTCTAATTTTGCTAATTAGGTGCATAAACTAGATTATTTAGAAAGTTAAAGTGTTTGCTAGGTGGAACATGGGCCATAAGTAATTGTGTGTACTCTTGGTTCTAATTTTGAGCCAAAACATTTTGATTAGCATTCAAATTGAGGTTGAGGGCTGAAAAATTAGGAACGATATGGGGTGGATCCAAAGCTTGTAATTGGGGATTCTACTAGTTTTCAATGTTAATAACTTTGGCATAGGCCATAGGTAGTGTGGTAATATTAGTCACTCTATAAATAAAAATATTTGTCATATAATCCATGACATTCTTTTACATTTAAAGGGTTAATGTTTCATTAGGTTTATAGTCATTGTCAAACTGACAACACATATTTTAGAATTTGGCACTAAAGGCTCTAATTTGATCATTAGGCTCTTTCTTCAAAAGTGTTGGTATATGACACTTGGGTTAATGAAATTTACAAATTCTACCAAGAAGTTTTATTGACACTAGTTCTAAGAAGTAATCAAATCTTTTAGCATATTGAGTAACTAATCATAAACAACATCTTGCAAGGTAAAAGGGAAAAGTCTACATGCCATATATTCATGGGTTATATTTAGTATCCCTAAATCAGTCTCAAAATCCTTTATGTATTTTTTTATAGTTATACCTCCCAAGGGAGAAAATATAGGAATATACTTTCAGGATTTATGGGAAAGTCATGCCCACCTTTAGGCATAGCAATAACAGAACTAGATAACCATGAAAGGTCATATTGTATGGAGGAATCTAACTTCTCCTAATTTGGGAATAGGACTGAGTCAGGTCTCCCTTTAATATACCTCTATCTAACCTAAATCTTATATGGATTTTCCAGGATGTGAATATTAATCCAACATCAAAGGTGGACTTTATTAATTTTCTAGATGTATCTAATGAAACTCAAGTGATTTTTTGAAGAAATGAAATGGTGCCCTCCTTCTAGCATAAATTTAATTCCTATTGATGTGGGTTATATGCACACCAATTTTTGTTACTTACATAACACACACTATTTTTAGATTAAAAATGGGGAGCCTCTTTTTACTTTAGAGTCTGGTCTTATACCTTTCAAGATCTCATTGTGGTTATTTGTTTAAATCAGTCTTCTTGGGAGTCCATTATACTAGATGTAAAGATTTAAAATCTAAATGTGCTTCAATAATTTAACTAAGTCTAAATAAATTAAATTTTCATCATAAGTTATTAGTCTAACTCACATCTAGCTTGTTTCTTTTCTAATGTCTAGATTTGCGTGAATCTACTAAGTCTTAGTCTATTTGTGTTTTGAAACATATTTTACAGCTTCCTTGTAGACTATTTTACCTTAGGTTTATGCAAATTATCTGACTATTTCAGAGTTTTATTTCTCCTTCTCCTAAGTGATTTGATCCATTTTGACTCTCATTTTAATCTAAATGACTAAGAATTCATATAGTTCATTTTGTTATTTAGTCACTTCTCATAAAATAAATGAAATTAGATTTTAAATTGACTGAAATGGATAAGTCTATTCAAGATTCATTTTATAATTAGTCATTTTTCAACTTTTGCCTTTGCCATTTTTATTCAAATGTTTATCCATTACTTTTTGAATAAATTTGTTGACTCAAATTTTATCTCTTTTACCTACAGTTTCTCAACACTTATCAGGTCCATGTGGCAAGATTTCCTAATTCCTAGTGATCCAAACCCCTTTTAAAAATATTTCAACACTTAGTCAATTCTTTGACTTCCTCTTGGAGCCATATGACACCTTTTTCACTTATTAAAAAGACTTATTAGATTTTTTAACTTTTACCAAATCCACATGTCACTATTCCACTGAGAGAGACTTGGCCATTTCTCCTAAAAGGTTACCCAGTACCTATGTCAATATCCTAGTGGTCCTAGACCTATTCAAAAGCATTTTAATACTTATTCAGATTACTTTAAGTTGTGTGATATAGAAATGACATCAACAATGATTTGGGATAAGAGGTCATTAGGATGATGCCATATGGCATAGTCTCATTGCTCTATTATTTTAAATATGTCCATATAGAGCATAATTTCTTTGAGTTAGTAAGTTAGTGAGATGATGCATGTGGCATCATCTCTTACTCTATTACCCTAGAGATGTTCATATAGAGAATGAAGCCTCTAGGCAAGTGGGTGAGTAGGATGATGCCACATCATTAAATACCACTTCTCTTTTATCTTTAGGTGTTGTGTGAAACTATGAAGCTCATCCAAACTCTCAAAAAAGTGATATTATGGCATGTGGAAAAATATCACTTCATCAAGGAATAAATAATTAACATGCACTTAAAGCTTCAACTAAGAAATGAAAGAGTGAGGAGAATCCATGTAATAGGTACCTCATCAGAAATAAAGGCACTTTGTATAAATATAAATTAAGACATGAGCCTAAATTTTATGGTTTATGTGGCTTTCAAAATTTCCAAAAGACCTAAGAGAGTGAGAAAAGGCCACATGCCACAGAAATTATGAAAATAAATGGAAAAGTTAAATCTCACTAGTATAGATAGGATACTAAGTGTTAGAGTGGGACATGAATAATATAAATATTAACATTATGAAGGAATAAGGAGGAAATTTAATGTTTAAAATAATCATCAAAGAAAATGAAACATTAGCTATGCATCCAAAAAAACACTAACTTAAATTTGAAGGCTCATCTAGCCATCAAAACTATTAAGAGGCTAAGAATGGAATGTACATCTAATTTGATTTACAAAATCAAATTGAAATCCAAATAAATCATGAATAAGATGTGAACCATTATCATGGAATGCATAATGGGTTATGGGAAGAGCACAAAAGACAAATTCAAACTTAAAGCGGCATGGAAATTGATTACATAGATGCATAAGTGGTTGGTCATCCAAATGTAATCCCAACTGCTTCCAACTATCAAAATTCCATAGTGGCATGATTTGATTTCATAAATTATAGGCACTCATTCAATATATTAGTGATTTCAATCCACCTTCTCAACCACACTCCCTCAACCACATTAATGATTTCTAGAGTTGCCCCATCATTGGGCAAATTCAAAGTTTAATTGGAATTCATATTTTAAACTCTTCATGCCTATGTTATTATATAAGGTCTTTAAATTAGTAAGGGTTGGTATTTTTTTAGGAATAAGAGGATTATGATTAGGCTAGTCTATTTAGGATTAGAGGAGATTATGCATGGCTAACTCTTTTAGTTTTAGAGATAGAGTAGTGGACCAATCAATTTCATTCATGCTTTTTCTTGATTTATAAAACAGTTTTATAAGTTAAGTCTATTTATAATATGATTTTGTATCTCACTAATAATCTTATGAATCCCAAATGTTCCTTAATAAAAACCTATTTAATGTGAAATATTTGTCATTTAATAGACTTGGCTTGCACATGTATATGGTTACCCTATTTATTATAGGTATAATAATTTGAGAGGAAGGGGGGTGAATCAATGAGCCTAGATAATTCAAATTCAATTCCAAATATTTCAAACTCTTATTCAATTACCATAAGCATTAATGAAGTATACACATAGCAATGAACAAGAGAGCCAATGCAAGATCAAACACATTCACACATGACATATGTGGAAAACCCTATTTGGGGATAAAACCCATTGTAACCTAAAATTAGACTACTATCCTATTATAAAATGATCCAATTTATACTAGCTACAACTAATCAAGGAATTATAATCCCTTATTTAGTGAGACTATAATCCCACAAGGTGCTAAAACACCTATCTAGCTGAGCTGCAATAACAACTAGACATTTAGGAAGTTTCACCATTTATGGAGGTTAAAACCCACCTATATGTTGATATGAAAAAAAAAATGAACAAATCCACCTTTAAACTAATGTCTTTAACACCTGATGATGGACCTCTGATTATCACTCTTCACCTTCTCTCACACTCAATTTACAAGAGCACTATTCTACCAACAAAATTATGACATATAGGTGATACATACAATTGTAAATAAACTATAATCATTTAGATATCCAATAGGAACTCTACCTCTCCTTCACTCCATAACTCTCACATGCACACTTCTCTTGCAAGTCACTCTTAAGTCTAGAAAAATTCATATATTTTGGTTTTACTATATATAGATCATTCATGAATATCAACAACTTGGTCAAAAATTAGGAATGAATTAAACCTTAAGTCACATATCATACAAATACATAGTTCAATACAATATTTATTAGTCATCCATAGCACCCATAGGTCACCCTTAAGCAACAACCCTTTCAATTAGGCTAAACTAGCCCTTGTAAGTCTCATGAAGACCTATTCACTCCATTAGGAAAAACAAAATAGAGACATAAGACCACTTGAAAATGCATAGGTCCACTCTACATGACCCCTTATTCATCCTCAAATTCTTACAATAATCATTGCACTCTTTTATGCAAGCTCAATCAACTCAAACATTAGCCTTGTTCATAAGGACACCATTAATGAACACATAGTCAACTTCTTAATCATTGTTCATACTCAATAGATACTTATCACACCTATAAAATCTATAAAAATGATCCTTATGGAGTCTAAAACACTCTCTAATAGCTATGTCAACATAAAAAATCAAAAAAAACATCAACACAAGGTTGATTACCCTTCTCAAGTTACTTATAGAGCATACATGAAAACATAGTCAACTTTTAACCTTCATAACAATGATCATACATAATTTTAGATATTCACATGTATATTTATAGATGCACCTTGGAGTTCTTTACAAGTTCACATTTTACACCATGATAAATGTTTTCTTGTATTAAAAGTTATAGCCAAAATATAGAGCATTGGTTTTTCCTTTGTTAAAGTCAAATATTTAAATGCTTACGATCATAATTAAACTTCGGTCACCATGATATCATCTAATATCCTATCTAATTAGATTAAAAATGTATATATATATATATATATTTTTTATGAAGATAAAAATTTAAATCATAGTGAATCATTACCAAACATTAGACCTCAAAAAGTTGACCTCATCTTGTGTAATCTTGTAATATTGACTCAATACACACCATCGATCTGCATGGATCAACCAGGTATTTATCTTATAATTCTCACCTTTCAATCTTGATCAAAACCCCCATGATCATGAAACTTACCAATTTTTTTTTTATCACTTATACTATTAAACATCATGTACCTCTTATGATCTCACTCAACACACATTATTAGATCAAAACTGTATGATCACCTACGCACCATTAGATCTTAAAAGAAGCTTGATCTTTAATTCTGTTAGCCAACAATCACTTTGAACTATTTGACTTTTTGTGTACCATATATATTCATTCTATTATAACCTATGAGCCATTAGATATTCATTTGGTCCTGATCTTTATCTTTTTTCAAAATAGACCAAGTATGGGGACCATTGAAATATGTCTATAAGGTCAACTTTGCACCTATATATCTTTTGCTTCGCTCAAGTGCATGTTCTAAAACTTAGACATAATGGTCTCCTCACATAGGATAATCAAAATATATAAAAATATTCTCTTGGAACCCTCACATGTGTGATGTATAACTAAATTAAAATTCCTTCTCAGATTTATTTGTTCATAGAGCGAACTATATCAAGAACTGTCTGGAAAGACAAACTTTGCACATGCATAGCTTTTGTTGTGCTTTAGAACTTAAATTTAAAGTTATAAAAAATAAAATAGGAATAAAACTAAACAAATCCATATGATCACCTTTTATTGAAATTTTTATGTGTGGGATATGCCACCATCAAAATGCCTACTCAGATTTTCTTACCACATTGCAAATTTGTCTATGGGAAAACATTGTCAAATTGCCTGAGAGCCTAGATTTGCATTTGAATATATTTTGTCATTATTCATAACTATAATTGAGAATTTACACATAGAAAATAGATACTAATGTGATCAGAACCATATTACCAACTCTCCTAGACTCGTCCACATGTGGAAATTATGACATCATCAAACTGCCTACTCAAATTTTCTACCATTGGACCTAAAATGTCTAGATGAGAACAATGATGAACAAGGTGAATTAAAATCATGGACACAAGTTATCAAATCATCCTTGAACACTAATATTACCCCTTTCACATGATCAATACTTTAGACTCATCCCTAATCATCTCAAACCATGTTAAAATTGAAGATCAACCAAGCCTCCTCAAGCATACTAGGACAATCACATTTCACACTTTATCATTACCATATAGACTATCAAGGAAATTCATCCACTCACCAGGACACATCCATGAAATCACCATGACATCATTAAAAACTCTCCAACAATCTTCCCCTTTGACATTGATGTCAACGCCCATCAATAAATAACTCATCTTCCTTCTCTTTCTTCAAGCATTCTCATAATAGGAACTTTCTCCCCCTTTGACATAATGAAAAAGTGGGAACCAAATGATCCTAAGGACCTAAAAATACCATCAAAAAGAGAGGACCACCTTATAAATATGCTACAAAGTCCGTCTTACCTAGAGCATACTCTTCTTATCTTGACAACATCCTTTTTGTTTCATGCCAACACTCTCTTCAACCAATCACTACAACCAATGAAAAAAGAACACACAAAACATTGAAATATGATGGAACTCATCAATAAACATCTAAATGGGACTCTCCTTAATATATATGAGCCATTTCACCTCTTGAGCATCTTCATATCTCCATACACCATGAAGAAACACCATATAAGCTTACTAGCCTTCTCTCTCAAATCACCTCAATGACCACCAACAGATCTTCATGACACTCAAAAAATAGGAAAAATGCACTAAACCCACCTTATAACTCACGTTTAAATAATCATGCCCTTCTCTATTGGATAAATTGAACAAATATCATTCTTCTTCACACTAGGCCTGTCTAGTCTCCTTGTAGCCCTACTTGAAACTTTTAGAGCCCATAACCTTCTATAGACGCATCTTCAAGACCTAAAAATTCATATCTAGATCACTATAATATTCCCCTTAAAAAACACCACTTTTAATTTACTAGCTCATCCTATGCAACATACTTCATAGACCTACTAGCTAATTAGGCCTCTATTTTGATTAAAAACATGAATAACTTGAACTACACAAACCTTCAAATCTCTATGAAGATTGATTTGATAACCCATTTGGTCCATTAAATATATTAAGAAGACTCAGACCTCAACTCATAAGTAAAACCACTTTTCTAGTATATACCGAAACCATAGAATCTCAAAATAAGTAAAGTCAACAAACCTACTTCTAGTCAATGCACACCTCTAAAACTTCTTGCACACATGGAGACACCCATCACACACTTTTGAAATAAAATTTAAGCATATATAGCTTTGGGAACCCATACATCATATAACCCATTTTAGGCCTACTTACCCTTAATCCAAAATTTGAGAAAATTTAGAGCATTAAAAAATCATCAATTTGACCTCAACATACATTCAGACCAAAAAACCACTTAGAGCATACTATAGTTAGGTCAACATACCTTTATATGTAAAAATATCATCTTAACAACTCATAAATCCTCTTTTGTCATCTCAAAACCTTCAATCTGACCTTATAGATATCTCTAAAGCATACCTTTTGAAAAACACCACAATAATATTTGATTCTCCACTAAAAGGAGTCTCTTAAGAAGCATAGATAGAGACATCCTCTACACCATAATGTTTTAAAACAAAGTGAATTTAGGAGTGTCCCACATCTCCTCAATAACCATTGAAATCCTCTTATATCTATAAGACTTTTTGATCTTATTCTTCTTCTTCTTAGTCTGAACTATGATAACTGGTTCCTTTTCTATATCAATCTCCTTCTCTTTTAAGATAGAATTGACAACACATGGAACAACTATGGAATCTTGACATACCTTTTAGTTTTAAGAATCAACCTTTTAGTTCTAAACCTCATCACTAAGCATAGATAATTGATGTTCTTTGCATGAATCTTGCTCAACAATGGCAGGATGTTCACTTAGATCCATACACATATCATAACTAGCCTCAACCAGTACCTTGGTCTTCTTTTTGAACTTAGTCTCTTCATGCAAAACATGAGAAGAAAATGAGATCCCTCTCACTCTTTAACTTTTGAAAAATTCTCCACCATAATAAATAAATTACTTAGACCTTCAATCTCATCATAACTCATACTTAACACCTTTGGCCTCCATGAGTTGACTTTCCTTCTTCCTTGCACTCTAGGAGCCTAATTAAACATGTTATGACTTGTAAACCTTTTCTTGCATAATCTAACAATGTGACCTCTTTGTTTATAGTTATAACAAGTAATACTCCTTTATCAAATCATAGTTTGACTTATGTTGTTTGGATAGAAACTTGCAATGTATCCTATGTTATGACAAACAAAATAACCTCTTCCTTTTGAAGAGGACTCACCTTGTCTAATCTTATGTGGATAATGGTTTGAAAAATGTACCATAATAAGATAGTTGAAGCACTTAATTTTATTCACACCTTTTGACTAATGACCCCATAATAGTTCTATGCAAACTCATTTCTAATAAGTCTCTTGCATTATCTAGCTCTATGCCCAAATTGATTACATGTATAATAATAACCATTGAAATTTTCATACCTCATGGAATTTGGCTATCTGATTTGATTTGTCTTCAAAGACTGATCCAACTTTCTCTAATTGATATTCATAACAACTTGAGAAGTAACTTTGGGTTCTTTATTAAAACCCAATCTAGATCTATCACAAGCTGAATTTTGAATCTTTAGGAGATCATCTAGATCATTAGAAATTTTATCAAAGTTGACAAATGATTTCACCTTGATTGCTTATTTATCTAACTCAATTTCAACTACACAATCTTAGAATCATACCTTGAGCATTCTTCTTCTTTGGCTCTTGGACTTACAGACATAGATTCAAACTTACAATTAAGAAACATGACATCAACTTCATGTTCTCTAGAGTCTTCAACCAATCTTGCCTAAAACACATTGAATTTCTCCTCATAGTCCTTGAGTTTAGATTTCATCTTCTTCTCAATCTTTAGTTCTTCAAGAGAATTCATCAATATAGCATCATAGTCTACCTCATCTTCATCATCATTTAAATCACTCTAAGTAGACTCCTTTTGATGTGAGAAACTTCCTTCCTCATCTATGAACAGGGATTCATCTTCAATAAGACCATCATCTTCATGATCACACTCTGAGTCACTATATTCACTCTCATCTGATGAGATTTTGTTTTTATTGGTGTAGAGACCCTTCTTGTTCTTGAAAAACTTCTTCTTATTGTCATACTTTATAAAAAAATTATTCCTCTTATCAAACCTATATGTCTTCTTGTCTTCATCTTGGTCTTCATTATCATGCTTATGAGGGAAATTTATAGCAATATGTCCCATCTCTCCACAATTGAAGCATTTTAAGGGTAGTTTACCCTTATACTTGCCTGAATCTATTTTTAATTTCATTTTAAATAAATAAATTAGTTAATCCTCATCAATATCAGAAATGCCATCCTTGGGTTTGTGACCTTGGAAATTATTTTTAGGCTTCAACTCTATCTTGAATTTTGCTTCTTTCTTCAGTCGTATATCATCATTCTTACTCATCTCATAGGTAGTAAGAATTTCATGTAATTCATCCAACTTTAGATGAGTAAGATCATGACTTTATTATATAATAGATACTTTAGGATCAAAGTTGATAGAGAGCTACCTTAAAACCTTTTGAACTGTAGTAGCCTCTTCAAGGTTCTCTCCAAGACTTATGATGATGTTCATAATCTCATCAACTCTTTGTAAAAATGATGCCATAGAATCTTTTTCCTTCATCTTTAGAATTTCAAATTTCCTTTTGTGAGTTTATAACTGAGCAAGCTTTACCTTTGAATCTCCTTAATAAATGATCTAAAATTTATCCCATATCTCTTTAGCAGATTTACAATGGATTACCTTGGAGAACTTAGTCTCTGTAAGACCATAAGTGATGGTATTCATTAACTTAGAATTATTATCAAACATATTTTTGTTTACACCACTAGATGGAGTAGTAGTATGAGAAACATAACCATCCATAATAGATTTCCACACATCAAACCTTAGGGACATAATGTATGTCCTCATCCTTGCACTCCAAAAGCATAATTAGATCCATTGAACATTAGTGATTTCCTAGTAGATAAACCTCCTTGATGACTACCCATATTGTACCTTAGATCAGCTTCAATCTATCAATACTTTACCAAAGGACCTAATTTAATACTAATTGTTAGAGGTATTATCACTTAGAGGGGGTGAATCAGTGAGCCTAGATAATTCAACTTCAGTTCCAGACTTTTTATACTCTTAGTCAATTACCATAAGAATTTATGAACCATACACAACATTCATAGTAATTAATAAGAGAGACAATGCAAGATCAAACACATAACACACGACATATGTGGGAACCCCTCTTAGGAGAGAAAACCCACTAGAACCTATAATTGAACTACTATACTATAATAACAAGATCTAATTTATACTAGATGTTTCACCTTACAAGGAGGATTCAACCCTACTAGATGTTGAGATATAATAATAAAACCTATGAACACATCCACCTTTGAACGGATGTCTTCAACACCTGATGATGGACCTCTGATTATCACTCTTCACCTTTGTTCACACTCAATCTATAAGAGCACTATTCTTCCAACATAATTATGATGTACAGGTCATACATACTATATTAAATCTTCTCTACTCATTTATATATCCATTGGTCACTCTACCTCTCCTTTGATCCATAACTCTTACATGCACATTCCTCTTACAAGTCACTCTAAAGTCTAGAAACCATCATATTTTGGTTTCACTATATATAGAACATTCATGAATATTAAAACCTTGGTCAGCAATTAGGCATGAATTAACCATTAATGCATATATCAAACAAATACATAACTCAATACAATATTCATTGGTTGTTCATATCACCCATGGGTCACCCTTAATCAACAACCCTTTTAAATTAGGCCAAACTAGCCCTTATAGGTCTCATGAAGACCTATTCACTCCATTAGCACAACAACAACAAAAATAGAAATATAGGACCACTTTAAAATACATAGGTCTACTCTAAATTATCCTTTAGTCATCTTCAAAATCTTATATTCATCATTTCACTCTTCTGTGCAAGTTCAATCAACTCAAACATTAGCGTTTTTCATGAGGACACTATGCACAAACACATGGTCAATGTTTTAAGCATTGTTCATACTCAAGAAAGATTTATCACACCTCCAAAATCAATACAGATGATATTTATGGATTATAAAACACTCTCCAATATCTAAGTCAGCATAAAACATTAAAATAACATTAACACAATCTCAATTACCCTTCTTGGGTTACTTGCAGAGCATACATAAAAACATAGTCAAATTTTAACCTTCATAGTAATATTTGATTATATAAACTTTTATATATTTAAATTTATATTTATAGATTTACCTTGGAGTCTTTTAAAAGTTTAATTTTTACACCATAATCAATTTTTACCTGTGTTGAAAGTTATAGCCAAAATATAGAGCACTAGTTTTTCCTTTGTTAAATTCAAATATTCAAATGCAAAGGGTCACAATTAAACTTAAATCACCATGTTATCATATCATGCCATAGATGATTATATTAAACACCCATAATTTATATTTTTATATTAATCTTGACCTTTAATTCATTGTGTGCTACTATCAAATGTTAAACCTCGAATAATTGACCTCATCTTGTGCAATCTTGCAATATTGACTCAACACGCACTGTCGATCTCTATGGATCAACCATGTATTTATATTATAAAACTCATCATTTGATATTGATTAAAGCCCCCATAATCATGATAATTTTCACCCTCACATTCCTTTTGATCACTTATATTATTAAACATCATGCACTTCTTACCATCTCACTCAACATGCACCTTTAGATCAAAAATATATGATCCCTTGTGCACCATTAGATCTTAAAAGAAGCTCGATCTTTATATATATTAGCCAATGAAAAATTTGACCTATTTTACTTAATTCACACCATATATATTAATTTTACAATCAAAATTAATCCATTAGATCTTCATTTGGTCTTGATCTTTATCTTTATGAAAAATAGACTAAGTATGGGGGCCATTGAAATCTATCTATAAGGTCAACTTTACACCTCCTTATATTTTTATTCTCTCAAGTGAATGTTCTAAAATTTGGTATAAATTATCTCCTCACATAGGAAAATCCAAACATATAATAATATGCTCTTGTAACCCTCACACATGTGAGATATAACTAAATTAAAATGCCTCCTTAGATTTATCTATTCACAGAGCCAACTATGTAAAGAACTATTTGGAAAGACCAACTTTGTGCATGCATAACTTTTGTTGTGATTTAGTGATTGAATTAAAAGTTATAAAAAATCAGCTAGGCACAAAAATAAACAAATCCATATGACCACCTTTTTTTTGAAATGTCCATACGTGCAAGATATGTCACCATCAAAATGCCTACTCAACTTTTCTTGCCACATTGCAAATTTGGCCAAGTATGGGAAAACATTGTCAAAATCCCTAAGAGCCCATGTTTGCACTTGCATATATTTTATCATGATTCATCAATAGAATTGAGACTTTTCACATAGAAACTAGGGAATAATGTGATCATAACCATATAACCAACTTCCCAAGACTCATCCACATGTGGTAATTATGATATCATCAAACTACCTACTCATATTTTCTACCATTGGACCCCAAATGTCTAGATGAGAACAATGATGAATCGAGTGAATTCCACTCATGAAAACAAGCTCTCAAATCATCGTTGACCACTAATATGACCCTTTTCACATGATAGATAATTTAGACTCATCCCTAATCATCTTAAACCATGCCAAAACTAAAGATCAACCAAGCCTCCTTCAAGCATACTAGGACAAACACATTGCACACTCTATCATTATCACATAGACTATCAAGGCACTTCATCCACTCACCAGGACACATCCATGACATCATTGAAAATTCTCCAACACTATTTTCCTCTTTGGCTCTAATACTTTGTTTCATAGACTCTTGCACCATCCTTAGTTAGAGTTGTGCTAGGTCTGGCTCAACTAAGGACTAGTCACTCTAATATTTTTTTGCTCAATAGAAAAAGGCTAGCCAACATTATAAAGTGGTCCCTATTTCTATCTTTCTCCTTACCTTTCTCTCATTTTCCTTTTTTTTAATTAGTATATTAGATTATATTAGTTTAGTTTTTGAGTTTTAATCTAAATCTAATACTTACCTTGATTGAATTTAGTTATTTTATCTATTGTTATTTATACATAATTGAATCCTTGTAATGCATGTGTCACTATAATTAGATGTTTATTCATTATTAGATTATATTAATAGTTATATAGGCATATGTTATTTATTTTTATTAAATATTTATCTAGCCAAAATATACATCGAATACCCTTGATATGATATGGTCACACTAAGATAACTAGATTACCCTATGTACCAAGACTAGATAACTAAGACCTTAGGGATATTTTCTTACACAAATATCCTTTTAGGATATAAAGGGATAAAAAACCATTGCATAATTTATCATTTCAAAATACCTCACAATATATTGTCACTAGAAGGAGTGCCTGAATGGTGTATTTTAGACTTTCTTTTATCTATAATAGCTTAGCCTAGTTTTTTTCTAGGTTTTCAGTCTAGAAATTTTTTTTTACCTAAGTCTTATAATAGATTTAGCTTGGCTAGGAATATGTAGTTGTCATGTGCATATTCAAGTACCTTGCCATAAATTGCCCAAAAACCCTCAAAATTTTTATACAAATTATATCCATGGTGGGAGTTCAACTACTGAAGAACACATCTAGGATTTTAAAGAAGCCCTTATTAGGAATTAGAATCAACATGAGGATGTGGCCTATCACCTATTCCCATTTAAATTTATCAAACTATTTATTCTTGTTACCATGGTCTACCAGAAGGATGCATCATAATATGGGTCATTTTTGAGAACCTATTCCTTAATTATTTTAGTGTGCCCATTAACCCTTATGTCTTGTTCTACCAATTTTCTAGAGTTCATAAAGGGCCTAATGAGACAACTAGTGTATTAAAACATAGATCCCATCAATAATGAACTAGGAAAAGGTATATTTTATTGAAAATAATGGAATCACCAACCAGGTTATATCTCCAAACCTTTGATCCTTAAACTACCATGTTCATTTTGATGAATCCCTATGCTCTCACCTCATTAGCATCAACCTACCAAAAGGGTGTTGATGTGAAACACTAGTTAATGACTTAGGGTACTTGTGCTAAAATGATTTTAAGTAGCATACCCATAATTCAACCCATGTACTAATATGTGCCTTATAATGAATTGTTACCCCCAAGCTTTATCCAGATAAACCTCCCAGTGACAAATTAGAGTCCTACTTATTTATTTAATGTATATAACTCAGTTAGTTTTATGTAAAATTAGTAGGTCACTTGATTTAATTTTAATAATTCAATATCTTTAGGTTCTATTACTAATCATATACCATTTATTGTAGAATATAATCAGGAGGTAATGCATAATCTAAGCCTTGATGTTGCATACCCTAATGCACCATCTATAGTCTATGAATCTAACTACATTGATAATGGAGAGCTAATCATGCACACTAAGGAAATATCATACCACAAGATTGATCCATTATTTAAAATCTACAACAATAATTGTGATGAATCCAAAGATGAATAAGTAGTAGTTGTAAAAGGTATCCTAATTATTAAGAAACAAACTAATAAAAAGTTTCTGCACAAAAAGAAAAATATGACATCTCTTGTGATCTTTGGATGAAGAATATGCATACTATGCACCTAATACATTATTTCCCTCTACTACTCTTCTTACATTTAATGGACTAATATAAGATGGTCAACATCTTTGTGGTGGTAATGAGACTTTCCTTGCATCATCAATGGGGAACAAAGTAGAAGTAAACCAAGAAGAAAGAGGTTGTCAAGTTGAGGAGAATGAGCCAGAAGAATTCAAAATTGATGATCCCTCTCCTCCATTCAGCCTCACATCCAAAGTAGTTGATATTACTCAAATTATCCTCTTAGTAGGAGAGGCAATCAAAATGGGAAGTCATGAACATAGTGGTCTAAATGAAAAATTCATGCCAATGGAGGTTTAAGCTTAGAATGACCTTATTTAGCCTAGATCTCCACATACTTCAGCCGTTGATAAAAAATTTAGAAAGTATATGATATGGAAAGAATCTACAACACTCCTATTCCTTTTGGATGGTAAGGATAATGATGAAGATACTACACATGAATCTATTTATATCAAAAATAGTTATAAAGTAACTCATATACTAACTTCCATCATAAACATGCAACTTTTAGGTTAGATCTTCTAATTAGTCTGGTATATATAGATACCTATCCCTATCCTTCACCAGAATATAATGCATAGGCTAAATTATCTTATAAACACTATCCTTCATGTTTTTTGTAATCTATAGATAAACCTAATACATAATTCCATGGTCCTATTTTGCTTGAGTTGCATGAGAAAAACATTGAAAAATATTTATGGGATAGTGTTTTCCATCATAGAGGATAACATAGAAGAAAGTAGGTGTGCCCTCTACCCTTCTCAAAATATTGAAAAATTAGGTGTTTGACTAGTTCAAGTATGCATTTTCTTGAACATTTCCTGTGAATAATTTTTCTGATCCCTTCCCTATTTTCTTTTCTTTTTTTCCTTCATGTCCCTTATTGTTAGAATAGGTTTGATTTTGTTTATTTTCTAATTTTTTTCATATTTGGGTTTGTCCCAACTATTTTTACCTTGTGGTTTCCTTGTTAATCAAAGAAATAAAATGAAGGAATGTTTCAAGAGTAACATAGATGGCACTCAAAGAGCCTAATTGTAATTTTACTTGAAAATTTTGTGTGAAATTACTATAAAGGTCAATGATTCATTTCCTAAATTATAAAGGTCAATGATTCATAATGAAACTTGTGAAATTTAGAACATATATATTCTTATTTAAGTCCATCTAATTCGCATAAATAAATATTTAAATAAAATGTTGCATTAATTCAATTTTGATTTGTATTGAGTTGTCATGGGCTTGTTGATTTCTTTTAACTGTGGCTTGGTACCCAACCCTCTATGGATGTGAATGAAAAATATCCTTTCAAAATAATTGATCTAAAATGTAAAATTTAAAATATCCTTGAAAGGGTGATCTTAGTAGCCTCCATCATAGGATTTCTAGCCTAGTTAATAGTGGATCAAAGCCTCTGGAAGGGATCATAAGTATCTCTATCAAGGATATAAATGTCTAGTTGGCAGTAGAGTAATGCCCACACCACTTCCTCCCAAGATAAATTGTAAAATATTTTTCCTTTAACATTTATGGCCTTATGCAAGTCTGAATTATGTGTGAATACAAAGAAAATGAATAAATCACTTAATATCATAATTATATGGCTTTGGTAGTATTTAGGATTAGTACATCACTTATTATTATATAATTTAGTTCCTTTGAATTATATTTAATTTTGGTCAGTTGATTGAAGCTAATGATTTTTCTTCTTATGAAATCAGAGATTCTAGATTCTTGAAATAGTTAGGAGTATTTCTTAGCAAGAGTCAAATATTGTTATTTATTTCACAACACACCTAAATTTTAGAGTAAAAATGGGGACCCAATTTTTTCTTTAGAGTCTGGTCTTATACCCCTTTTCGGAGTTAATTTTGGTTGTTTGTTTAAATTTGTTTTCTTATGAGTCCATTCTATTAGATATGAAGTTTTAAAATCTAAATGTGCTTCATTACTTTAACTAAGTCTAAATAAATAAAATGTTCAACATAATTTCTTAGTCTAATTCACATCTACGTTACTTATTTATTAATATTTTAATTTGCATGAATCTACTAAGTCTTAGTCTTTTTGTTTGCTTTTGTTTTGAAACACATTTTACAGTTTCATTTTAAACTATTTCACCTTAGGTTTGTGTAAATTATCTAACTATTTTAAGGTTTTATTATTCCTTTTTCTAAGAAATTTGATGCATTTATATTCTAATTTTGATCTAAATGACTAAACATTCATATAGGTTCATTTTATTATTTAGTCACTTCTCATAAAAATGGATGAAATTAGCTTTTGAATCAAGTGAAATGGCTATCTTTTCAAAGATTCTTAGTCACTTTTCAACTTTCACTTTTCCCATTTTTATTAAAATATTTATCCATTTATTTTTGTATCAATTTGCTAACTAGGAGTTTATCTCTTTTAACTATAGGTGCTTAGTGATTTATAATAAAAATAAAACAAGTGTCATAACAATGGAACACACACTTGCAATGGATCAAAACCTTAATTTAGCGATTTAATAAAAATTGATAATTTAAATGATTATGGAATTTATTTATCCATAATAGACAAAAATTTAAGAGTGTAAATAATAAAAGAGACAAAAATGATAGAAATACCACACATGATTTGATAATGGATTTTGGTTATAAAGACTACATCTTTGGATCCACTCCAATGGGGATCACTCATATTCAAATTATCATAAAATAGATTTACAATTCCTTTATAAGTCTTTAAAATCATCTTTACGAGCTTTCAATATGTCAGAGTATTACTCTCAAATAATTTACAATTTTTGAGGAAAATTAAAATACTCCAAAAGTCTCTAACACTCCTTTGCATGTTTTGTCTTCCATGAAATATTACTAGAAAATCATGCCTTCAAATATCACATCGACCCCTTTATATACTATTTAGACCAACAGGTTCAACGGTGGGGATGTTATCTTTTAAACTAAAATTGCAAAGTTCAAATCCTATCCTCATCATTTTTAGTGGTCAATACAAATCTAATGTCCCACATTTGGTAAGTGGGGGGTAGTTTAGATGTTAATATACCATGAAATTCATGGTAAACAATACTAAGTGATTGGCATTACCTTTCATTTTTTGGGAATTATGGTGGCATGTGGAAAGTTTTTGGAAGCATATGGGATGTTAGGTGGTTAGAATGTGGATGTTGGGGAATGAAACATGGCATGTGGGGATATGGAACCTGATATGGAACATAGGGTCTTGTGGCATGTATGTGGAAAGTATGAGGTGTCACATGGAAGTGATATATTATATGGTTTGTTTAGAATATATAATAATTATTAATTACAATATAGTCAAAATTGGACCATGGTAAAATAATTTAATGGTGAAAAGCCACATGGGGCTTGAGGACCCACCACATGGTCCAATCTTCACTTTCCACTTGTCATCCACTCATCAAATGTTGATGTCCAACTAGATGTTCCACCAAACCATTTTTTTTTACTTGCCCAATTTGATCTTTAATGCAGGATATCTTGCGTACATGGGATCCATTTAACAAACCATGAAATGTTCTAGAAATCTCTCAATGAGCTCTTTACCATGACAATGATCAACTTATAATTTGATGACTTCATTTTAGAGCAAAATATATATCCACTTGGATCAATCCTCCCCACTAGGAGCTTTTGGGCCTCTAAAATTTGATTAATTGGTAAAGAAGTGATGGTATTTCTCCCTCACTTTTCCAACTTCCATCCATTTGGCCTTGTTTAGGTGCATACCTTTGAGACCAACATGAATATATTCAACATATCCCCTTCATGAAGTCTGTACCTTCCTGTCAAGAACTGTATCTTCCTAGAATTGTATTAGATACTCAGGAGCAAAATCATCAACAAAAGGAATGGATACACTCTCATAATGATCTAAAATCATTAGAGGCTCATACAATTTTAGATTTTCCACATTCATAACTGAATAAATCTACATATAAGATGGCAAATCCAACTAGAAAGCATTTTTACCAATATTTTTTGTAATCTTAAAAGGACCATACTGGATTGGTTTCAACTTTTTACCTTCACCATCAACCTTTCCTTATTGATGTGAAGCTAAACCAAATCACCTATAGAAAACTGGTGATCAACATAATGTTTGTCATGTCTTGCTTTATATTTTGCCTAACTTTTCTCCAACTGATCTCAGATAGTCTAGTGTACCTACTGTATCTTTTCAATGAACTTCTTGGATTTGAAAACATCATTACATTTATCAATAGCTAAATCCTATCCATAACACTAGAGGATATTTAGGCAAATTTTCATAACAAACTTCAAAAGGAGATTTCATAGTATAAGAATGAAGTACATGGTTATAAGCATGCTGAATATAGCATAAATGATCAACCCACAACTTGGGATGTTTACTACAATATCCCCTAAGCAAGTGTATCACTGTGTGGTTTACAACCTCTATATGATCATCATTCTATGGATGAAATGTAGTACTCTTATTCAACTTAGTGTCCATCAATTCTCATAGTGTTAACTAAAATTCCCCAAAAAATCAAGAATCTTGATAAAAAATAATAGAAGTGGGAAAACCAAAATAAACCCATATATGTTAAAAGAACAAGTGTGTCATACCTTCCCTTTTAATTTTCTTAATGCAAGGAATTAAAACACACATACTGCTAAATCTATCCATTACCACATACAAGTAATCATGTTTCCTCCATGACATAGGAAAAAATCCTACAAAGTCCATGGAAATACTTTCCCAGGGATGGGTAGGAACATGTAAGGGAGTGTAAAGTCCCAATTTCCTATTACTAGGTTTTCTTATGGCACAAAGTACACACCCCTTGATATATTTGGAAATATTTTCCTACATACAAGGCCAATAAAAATACATTCTCAAATTTGAAATCATTTTACCAACTCTTAAATGACCATAAATAAGAGAAGTATGTACTTCCCTAATCATGGTACGCTTTCATTTTGAGGAATACAAAGTTTACCCAAATGATCCAAAAGTCCATTATGCACATGATAGTCTGATTCTTCTACCTATTTACCACTCATCAAGTCTTTATACACATCCTTAAAGCTAGCATCATGATCATACTATTCTTTATAACTTTCATGAGTCAAAGAACCATGTTGTAAAATAATATATGTAACTAACATAAGAGGCCTAGAAATCATGTCAACAAATTTATTCTGAATACCTTTTTGATACTTGATCACAAGATGAAACTATTATTGGAAAACCATCCAATAAAAATGCCTAGACTATTTTAGCTTGGCTTGTGACTAGAGATATTGGAGAGGTTGATGTTCTCTATGTATCACTGTCTCCTTTCCCATCAAGTAATGTTTCCACTTCTTAACACTTTGAACCAATACATACAATTCCTTATCATAAGTCAAATATTTTCTTACTGCACCTATGAAAGTCTCAGAATGATAGCATAATAGTTTCTTTTCTTGTATCAGAATAACTCCCATAACATAATCACTTGCATCTGTCTCGATCTCAAATGCATACTACAAATCAAGAAGTACCAAAATAGTAGTACTAATATTTGTCTTCAAAGTGTCAAAGGCCTTTTGTTGCTTTCCTCCCCACTAAAAAATATGTTTTGTACTAGTCAAAGAATGCAAGGGTGATGCAATAGTGACGAATTAGCAATGAATTTTCTCTAATATTATACTGCACCAAGAAATCTTCTAAACTCAATTACATTATTGGGTTTAGGCCATTTAATTATAACCTCCACTTTTGTAATATCAATTTTTAATTCACCATGTCTTACAATATAACCCAAGTAAACCAAAGAGGTCTTTCCAAATTGACATTTAGACAATGTCAAATAAATTTTCTCCCTTCTCAATGCATTCATGGTTGTCCTAATATGAATCACATGATCTTCCCATAACCGATTGAATATCAAGATATAATCTAAGTAGACTATAACAAAATTATCAAGGAATGGCCTTAAAACATCATTCATCAAATGCATGAATGTAGTCAATGGATTGCATAACCTGAAAGGCATGACAAGCCACTCAAACAATTCATGTTTTGTCTTAAAATTAGTTTTCAAAATACCACCATCATTAATCCTAACCTGATGATAACTACTTTTTAATTCTATCTTAGTGAAATAGATAGCATTTCTTAACTAATCTAACAAATCATCAATATGAGGAAGAGAGTAATGATTCTTAATAGTTATTTTGTTCAAAGCATAGAAATCAACACACATTCTCCATGTGCCATCTTTCTTTGGCACTAAAATGATAGGCAAACCAACAGGAGATGTACTTGGATGAATAACACCCTTTTATAAAAGTTCCATTACTTGCCTTTTGATTTCCTCATTTTCCATCACTGATAACCTGTACATGCCAATGTTAGGGAGAGGAGAATCCTATAATAATTAAATTTCATGTTGAATTTACCTTGTAGGGGGTAACCCTTTGGGATCCTAAAATACATCATCATAATTAGAATGATTTCAACCAATTTTTTCTTATGTTTAGGACCAAAATTTTCCATAGCCTGAGAATATTATTTTTCCTTAGACTTAATCAACATGAGATAACAATTCTTGCTTGAATTGACTAATCTTTTCATTTTCTCTGTTGTAACCAAGGAAATACTCATCTTAACATGATGTGCTCTAACTATATATTTAATGCCATCCTTAATAAGCAAGTACTTATTCTCCTCCCTATAAAATATTACTTTTCTATCATAACGATAAGGGCTTCCTAAAATAATCCTACATATGTCTAGAGGGACTACATCCAAATCAACTTCATCCTTGAATTTGGATGTGATGACACATTTCAATCTACAAGTTTTGGTTACTTATAGTTTTGCATCATCACATACCCAACCAAGTGGATAGGGTTTTGAATGGGGAGTTGTGTGTAGGCCTAACTTTTTAACAATCTCTTTAGAAATCAAGTTTTCTTGTGATCCACTATCAAATAGAGTGGTAATTCTATTATGTTTTAAAACAACCCTAATGTGTAATAACTCATTTATTTTCTTATCATCATTCACAAATTTCTATTTTGAAGAGGAAACAACATTAGATGACTTAGTGCTAGAAATATAAAGAGAAGAACAATTTTACATACTCATACCTGTGATCTTAGTTTCTTCCCCATAATCTGAACATAGATCTTGAACTATAGTATTAGCTTTCTTATCCTTCTTCTTAAACCTGTTAAAAGGACTTAACTCAAGATGCAATCTCCAACACTTAGACTCATGATTTTTCTTGCAATGATTTCAAAATGGCTTACCCTCTTCTTTGTGAATAGTAACAGTGGATTTTTATTTACCCTTTCTAAAAATTTGCCCTTTAGGATGATTAAATTCCAATTGCTTACCTTCAACTTTAAGAAATATTCTTTTGTATGTTTTCCTCTAGCCTCTAAGTAAATGGATTTAGCACATGTTTCATCTAAACTAGTGGGATTGAGGACAAGAATCATGTTATTCAAGTAACTATGCAACCCAACTATATACTTAAGCAATGTTTCCTATGTATACAGAGGAATATTCAAAAGTAAAGCCTTTTTCCTAAATTTTTGTGTATAATCTTGAACACTTTAGCCTTTAGTTTTTTTGAAAGATTGCTAATTCATCATTGCTTTCTACATATAACCTTAAGGATAAAATTACTTTTTGAGTACATCAACAAATTCACTCTAAGTAGAAATCAAGTTACTTGTATTAATCTCACTTTACTTCAATTTACTCTCCCATCAGATGAGATTTGTGCCTCCCATTCAAAAAGTATCTAGGTGAATTTTAGCCTCATCATTTGTAATCTTTTAGACCCTGTAATATACTTCAATTTGCTTTATCCAGTTATCAAACTTTTTTGCATTAATCTAACCATTAAACATTGACAATTCAAACTTAATATCTAGCTTTAGTGAAGGAAGATATTCAATATCTTTTTTGTCTTTACCATCACTTGAAGAGGAAGAAGGTTTCTCATAATTTTTACCACCTCCATCATGCTCCATCTTAATTCATCTTTCATGATAAAGTTCCTCAACCATGTTCTTCATTTCCAAGAAGGATTGTTAGAAAGCTCATTCAAATTCAAATTATTCTAACATTTTTGGAGTACATATTATCCCAATCTCTAGATTGTACTCAGTCAATTCTCCTTCACCCTACCTAGATCTTGACCCTGTCAACATACACTAGCAATCCACATGGTTAAATATGAATTTTGCTCTGATATAAAAAAATTGATCTATAATAAAAATAAAACAAGTATCATAATAGTGAAACACACTTGAAATGGATCAGAACCTTAATTTAGAGAATTAATAAAAAAAAATATTTTAAATGATTATGGAATTTAGTTATGCATAATAGACAAAAATTTAAGAGTGTAAATAATAAAAGAGACAAAAATGATAGAAATACCAAACATGATTTGATAACAAAGTTTGGCTATAAATCTTACATCTCTGGATCCACTCCAATGGGGATTGGTCTTATTCAAATTATCACAAAATATCTTTACAATTCCTTTAGAAGTCTTCAAAATCATCTTTATGGATTTAAATCTATCAGAGTATTACACTTAAATAATTTACAAATTTTGAATCAAATTAAAATACTCCAAAAGTCTCTAACACTCCTTTACATGTCTTGTCTTCCATGGAATAATACTAGAAAATCATGCCTTCAAATATCACCTTGACCCCTTTATATATTGTTTAGACCCATGAGTTAAATGGTGGGGATGTTATCTTTTAAACCAAAATTTCAAATTTTGAATCCCATCCTCATCATTTTTGGTGGTCAATATATATCTATTCTCCCACATTTGGTAAGTGGGGGGTAGTTTCGATGTTAATATACCATGAAACTCATGGTAAACAATGCTAAGTGATTGGCATTACCATACATGTCATGGGAATTGTGGTGGCATGTGGAAAGTTTGTAGAAGTGTAAGAGATGTAAGGTGGTTAAAACATGGATGTTGCGGAATGAAACGTGGCATGTGGGGATATGGAATGTGATATGTAACATAGGCTCTTATGGCATGTATGTGGAAAGTATGAGGTGTCACGTGGAAGTGATAGATTATATGGTTTGTTTGGAACATTTAATAATAATTAATTATAATATAGTCAAAATTGGACCATGGTAAAATAATTGAATGGTGGCAAGCCATGTTGTGGCTTAAATACCCACCACGTGGTCCAATATCCACTCACAACTTATTATCCACTCACCAATTATTGACATCCAATTAGATGTTCCACCAAACCCATTTTTTTTACTTGCCTGATTCGATCTTCAATGCATGATATCTTGTGCATATGGGCTCCATTTTTTGAACCATGGAATGCATCAAAAATATTTTGATGAGATATTTACCATGAAAATGATCAACCTATAATTTAATGACTTCATTTTTAGATCAAAATATAGATCCACCTAGATCACTTAGCATTTCCTGGGTCCATGTGGTAAGCTTTCATAATTCCTGATGGGCTGAACCCCTTCATAAAATTATTTTGGCACTTGGTCATTTTTTTAACCTCCTCCTAGAAGAACACAACACTTTTTTTCTTATTCAAAATACTTAGTTGATTATTTAACTTTCCCAAAGCCACATATCATTTTTTCTCTCAATGAGACTTAGCCATTTCTTTTTAAAGGTTTCCTAGTACCATGTGTCAATCTCTCAGTAGTCATGAGCTTATTCAAAATTAATTTAAAGCTTAGTTGATTTAATTCAAGGTTTCTTGGCATGGAAATGATGTTATAAATACTTAAGGATATCAAACCAATAGGATAATAGCATGTGGCATAATCTCACTACTCCATTATCTTAGAGATGTATGTGAGGAACGCGGTGCCTTTGGGATAATGGGTCAACATTATGATACCAACTGGCATCATCTCACTACTCTACTACCCCAAATATTTTTGTATGGATTGAGGATCCTACAAAAAATTGGGCAAGTGGGATGATGCCGCAATGTAAAATCCCACTACTTCACTATTCCAGGGTGGTTTGTGTAACTATGAAGCCTAGCCAAACTCTCAAAAGTGTGAGATGATGCCACATGGTAAAATATTGATTTTATGAGGAACTAATAACCAAAATGCACTTAAATCTTCAACTAAGCAATGGGAGAGTGAGGAGAAGCCATGTGGTAGGGACCTTGTCAGAATTAAAGGACATGTTGGTTGTGCAACTAGTAAGACATGAGCCTAAATTTTATGGCCTACATAGCTATCAAAATCATCAAAAGGCTCAAGAGAGTGTGAAAATGACACATAGCCATAGAAATTATGAAATTAAATGACAAAGATAAAACCCACTAGTGCAGATAGGCTACCAAGTGTCAAAGTGGGACTAACAAAAGCAAACTAATAAAGTATCGAAGGAATAGGGAGGAAAAACTATGTGGCATCAACTTGTAAAAGTAAAGGACATGTTGGATATGTAGCCAAAAAATTAATAACTTTAATTTAATGGCTTGTTTGGCTATCAAAACAATCAAGAGGCTAAAAATAGACTATGCATCTAATTTTATTTATGTAATCAAATCATAGTCCAACTAAATCATCAATAAAATGTGAACTATTAGCATGGCATGTGCAATGGGATCATGTGAAAAACACAAACTAAAAACTTAGCCTTAAATAGGCATGGCAATTGATTACATAGAAGCATGGGTGGATGTTCATCCTAATGTAATCCCAACTGATTCTATCTACCAAATTTTCATAGGGGCATGGTTTGATTGTATAAATTCTAGGCACACCTTCAATCTATCAATGATTTTAAGCCAATTTATCAACAACACTCCCTCAACCACATTGATGATTACTACAACCACCCCATTATTAGGTGAATTCATATTTTAATTAAAATTCATATTTTGGACTCTTCAAGCCTTCATGCTTATATAAAATATACTCTTTGAAGTAATAAGGGCTAGTTTTTTTCAAGACTAAGAGGATTATGCATAGGTTGACCCCTTCAGAACTAGAGGAGACTATGCCTGGTTGGCTCTTTTAGTTTTAGAGATAAAATAATATACTAGTCATTTTATTTCTTTTTTTTCCCTATTTTCTATAATATTTTTTTGAGTCAAGGCTATTTGGAAGTTAAGTCTATATCTCATTGAAAATTTTATGAATCCTAAATGATCCTTAATAGAAACATATTTAATCTAAAGTCTTTGTAATTTCATATACTTGGTCTATGCATGTATATGGTGACCCTATTTTCTTATTTGGCTCTACTAATTCATTCCAAAGACTCTTTCACTATCCTTAATTAGAGTGGTTTGGATCAACTAAAGAATGGTCACTCCAATATTTTTTTGCTCAACAAAACCAAGCTCATTGACACTAGAAAGTCAGCCCTCTTTTTCTATTTATCCTTAATCTTCTCTATTTATCCTTATTTTATCACTCTATTAGATTAGAATAGTTTAGTTTTTGAGTTGAAATCTAGATTTAATGCTTACCTTGATTGCATACTCTTTTGTCTATTATTTTTTATGCACATTTGAATCCTTACAATAGATGTGTCTATTTGAAAGATTTATTTTTTCATAGTTATATAATTTTGATGTTTTCATAGGCACGGGGTTTTTATTTTTAATGGATATTGATCTGGTTGAAATACACACCAAATATCCTTGTTATGGTATGGTAACAAGGAAATGACTGGGTTACCCTCCATACCAAAACATAGTAACCAAGACCTTGGGGATATTTTCTCACACAAATATCCTTTTAGGAGAGGGAGGGATTAAAAACCCCTACCTAAGTTAGCATTTCAAATAACCTCACAACACCATGGAATATTATGAGGTAGCCTCTAACATTTTATGATTGATGAAAGAAGATTCACTCCAAGGCATGAATTTCAAGGTATTGGGTTTTGTAAATAAACTGGTGGTAGAATATTGGTGAACATAGTAGTTTTTAACCTCAGATGGTTTGGATATGATTTGGGTCTAGACCTACTTGAGATGGTTGGATGGGTGAATCTAACCTAAAGTGGGTAGTACCAAAAGAAAACCAAAAAGGAATAAGGGTAGATCAAAAAATAAGGTTTATGAATCAAATTCAAATGAAAGCATTCTAAATTTTGTATTGAACTATGGGTTGGATAAGTAGTTAAATAAATAATGTTTTCTTCAAGTTACTATTAGCACATAAGATAAAAATACATAGTTAAGATTTCAAAGGAGCCAAACACAATAAAATTTAATGTTAATAATCAAAGGTTGTGGCATTTGTTAGACTACAATAGCACATATACAAAGGGAGATTATTATTTTGAAACATAAACCATTCAAATTGGCTAATGTAAAAAATTAGTAACTACATCAAATAATACTTATAAACAACCCAAAGATTAAAATACTATAACAATGGAACTTCTTCAATGAATCACAAATTTGGAGAAGAAAAATAAATTCACATCAAGATAGATTTACATAATAATTGGTAGAATTTTTTATTCACCTTGATAGACAAAAATTATCTTCCTTTTTGGATTACAAGGATACACGTATATATAAACTTAGGGATGGGTTGCTTCATCCTCTAATAAAATTCTTAATTTACATGTCTAATAATAGATTTTATGCCAAAACTTATGCATGATGTGCATGTATGAAAGATATGCATATAAATAAAATCCCTTAGCTAGATTTAATCAAATATAATACATATATGTCGAAATAGATTTGAGACTATGAGTCTTAACTTAATATAAAAACATGAAAATATATTTCTCTAATGTGGTGTTGATAAGGAACCACTGGAAGAGGAAAATGGTTGCATATTATATGTTATAATTGAAGTAGTTTTGATATCCATTATAGTCACCTAAGGAATTAAAATAGGTTCCATTGAAGTATACATTACTGCATATCCATGGAAATGAGAGATTTGTGATGACATGGAAACTAAGGTATGAGATATCACTTATATTTATGTGTAAATAATTGTTATTTATGAATTACTAGTAGTATAAGAAGGATAAAACATTATTGGATGGAATGACACTTGAGATAATATTGTTAGTGTTGGTGTTAGCTGAGTACTAGACACTATCTTGGCAGCCTCTTTAGTAACCTTCAATTTTTTAAATAAAACATAAGTAACCTAAAATTATTTATTAATGATATGAAAATTTATCATATAAGTTTTAAATATCTTACCAACTTCACTCATCAACCTTTTGTTCTCAACTTTAGAGGCTCTAAATTTAGTTCTGAGTGCCTCTGCCTTTATTACCTTCTTATTCACAAAATTGATTAGTTCTAGAATATCCTCATTGGATTTATAGATCATTCCCTCATATTATTTCTTAAATACTTCTATTTTTTCTTTGAGAAGGGATTCAAAAATGTGTCGATTTACCAATTACCCTACGGGTTTTGTTACACCTATGACCCTCATATTTTTTGATTTATATGGCCAATTTTTCCTGGTTTTTAAGTTGTGTAATCAAACATTAATTTGTGTATGAAAATTTAAGTTACCATATCTCTTTGGAAACACATAATTTAAATCCAAAAATGCCTCTTGGGAACCCATCAAGTTAAAATGATTATATGCATTTTTCCTTGTGCATTCATCCATGAAGTTAAGCCTCTTTTTAATTTCTTTTTATTGGTTCTAAAATTTTAGAACCTTCCCTGATTTGGGTTGGGGTCCACCCTTATAAGTTTTAATCATATTCAAAATATTGTACAATTTGGTGGTTTTACTTCAAATGTTATCCATTATTCCGTTAGAGCTTGAATAATTTGGCTCTATGGGATACTCTATTTATCTTGATCCTAGCTTCTATACATTTCTTTCATAGCCTTCCCATCAAGTCTACAGAAGAACAGAAGTCCTTTGTATATTCAGTGGGGTCATTGGTATTAATATTCTAATTTTTGGGGAGGGGACTAGATTTTCTCTTCTAAAACTATTTATTCCCTTATGTATTTTCTACTCCTTTTTTCTTACTTACCCTCTGAATTATACCACACTACTTGTTAAAATGAGTGTAGATTATGGGAAACTCTATTAGGGCCATGTCTTGCCTATTTCATTTTAATTCTTGTAATTATTTGAACCATTAAGGCATAATGATTTATCCTTGATATTCGATTTGGTTAGCCTCTAAAAATGTGGAAGGTGGAGTGATTGTTGGTGGTTATACCCAAGCACTTATGTGGATGAGAAATTGGGGAGGTAATTGAATGACCCTATGTGATCCTAAGAATCCTCTCTAAGGAATATTTTCTACCACATATTTTATCTGCCCTAAGGTTTTTGAGATGACTATTATTGAATATTGCACTAGTGAATACTATGGTATAGATATCCCTAGTTAAGTTTATAGTTTTGGAGGAATAGGTAGCTATTAAGTATTAAAAATGGAAACATATACTAAATATATAAAATGCACTCTCATTTTAGGAGCTATTATTTGGTTTGTAGTGTAAATAATGGAAGAATCAATAGGATAGTGCCTATATATCTAGGGTTTGGTCTCTATTATGATCATATAATGGTTTGGTTTTTATTAAACATTTTTTAAAATAATCTGATGGGGAATCAAACATAATAGAACTTATGGAAGATATATTGACAATACTTGTATTTATAATTTTAAGGGAATGATCAACAGAATAAACTAAATTATTGATGTCCTACCTTTATTATTAAATAAAAATTTATTGGTTTATTATATTGCTTGGAGTTTCTTCTTCTTCCAAACTTCCCAATCTCATTGATTTTTCCCTTTCTAGCTCTATCTCTTCTTTTGATTCATTCTACACTTTGTTTCCTCCAAATCCTACACTACTTCCTTCATAATTTATATATTTTACTCTTCCTATTATATGGGGTAATACACTAGTGAAACTATATATTCATGTTTTTCCCTTGGTTCCTCATCAAGAGGTCCTTTTGAGATAAATAGACCTAATAATGATCTTTCTTCCAATTGTCTAGTTTGGAAAGAGGCTAGAGAAATTATATATTTCCCTTGGTGAGTGATTATGGGAGAAATGAGAGATGAATGGGAAGGTGAAAATAATGAATAATCCATATAAGTATGAATTAATATTGTATATTATGAAGGGATAAGTGGTTGAATAATGGTGGTGGAAGTTAGAGTGGATGGAAGGGAAATCAATACAATAAGAAATGTTTGGGAAGTTGTCCTAACACTTATTGTAATAGGTAAAAGTAGACTCATTATAATTGATTGATGGGAATGAGGTGTAAATGGAATGTACGTAAAATAACTCTATAGAAACTCAAGAATGCATACTTGTGTAATTGTAATAAGATGGGCTAGAGGTACCCCAAGAATATATACCTATTTATCTATTTTGAGGAGGTAAAGTCATCACAATTTTGGTTGATATGTCTAAAGTTTTAGTATATATATGAGTGAGAAATTTATGAGGACTAGGGAGACCTTTGATTATATCCTTCCTAATTTAAGGATTCATCTCCTTTTAGATACCGAGCTCTCCCTTGATGGATCAATTTCTTCTTGTGTAAGAGAGGGATGTTGATCCTAATCATGGGTGCTTTGAGAATGTGGTTGAGGCCATTTATGACTCCAAGATTTTTTAACCTCTTCCACTACCTCATTTTCTCTCTCCTTAGTGATTTATGAGTCATATTAGATTCTTTCATTAGTTATCATTATCATATTATGTTTGTTCATATGATTCCAAACTTTAGAATCATTTGAAGCCTTGAGGAAGATAACATCATAATCATATACTTTGTGACCATACTTGATGCCAACCTTCTTTTTATCTTTAATGTGATTAAATAACCTCTAACTCTTCTCTAGGGTCCCAATCCTTATATTGGGATACTTTTATGTCATAGTGAGACCTAACCTTTCCCACTGAATTGAGATGTGCCCTTACTATAAACTAAATTTGGCCAATGTTTAGGGGAGTTTTATGATAGTAAACTTGATATTTGGCACCAAGGTCCTCATCCACACTATTGTATAATTAATGTGCACTTTTTTGTTCAACCACCTTATCTAGGATGTGGTGTGTAAAATAAAAGGGAGACATTCTAGTCCCTTCATTTATAATAATTGTACAATCTGGGTAGTACCAATAACCACCCATTTTAGATATGCTCCTCATATTTTTTATATATCCCAGGCATATAGTTTTAATACATAGATTGATAGACTTGAGGATAAACATCTTCACAAATTCTATAGATTTCATTCTTAAATTTATAAATATTTAAGAAAGAATAATCTTCACAAATTCTATTATTTGGTACTCAGTAGATGGATTCCATATTCTCCCATAAGTTTTATGGACTGTTAATATGACTATGTCCAATAAATATGACATAATATAAAAGTTTCCATCAATTTGTATTTACTCAAGTTTAAAGATATATCCCTTTAATCTAAAAATGATAACCTCTCATAATGCTAAAATATTGTATGGGGTTAAGAGAATATCTATAAAGGGCACTCACTCTACTTTTACATAAGTGATACTGAGGAAACCATATAGTATATTCATAAGTTCCATTACTATCCCAATGCCTAGTTTAAACTTATTTATGGATTGTAGGAAATAAATCCTTTTGTGCTTAATTTAAATCCCCTATTTAACCATTATCTCATTTATCCTTCTACTATAGTTTTTTCCATCCAATCATTGGTTGAAACTTGGTTATAAATGACCTTGGGCATTATAATCTTGAGAAACCTTTCAAATGTGTCTCTAGGAATACATGAAACTTCATTTATATGATTTATAATATATGATAATCTCCAATGTAATTTTGATTAAAAAATAAATTAGGAAGTAAGTTTATACATGGCATTATTTCATATTTCACCTTTGCATTATGTAGTCCCATGTTGTTAATTGGCATCAACTTGTCGATATATTATCGCTCCTCATGAGATAAATGATCCTATGATGAATATGGAACTATGGCATCAACTACATCCCAAATAGTTGAATAGTGAGGAAACTTGAAATCAAGGGTACTCTTATCAATCACATTATCCATATATTCAGTGCTATTGGTAATGGAGTATCAAGAGGGGGCTTGGTTGCAAGTTGATTTTGGAGGAACCATTTTTTGTACTATGGAACTATGTAATATTTCTCATATATTGCCTAAAAATAATTATGAATATACTAAGGAAATATAAGGTTTTTGGTTGCATGAGAGCTCAAATTTATAATATGTTGCTTATAAATTGATGGCAAAGTGATTTTATGTATGTTCAAAATTTTCATATATTGCCAAATTGTGAATATTGAATGCAGAGTTCATGTGACTTAATGTAAATATTGTATTTTTATCTATTTATAATTTTGATTTAAATTTTACAAACAATTTTGGTGGGTTTATTTTCCATGTGTTATCTTATCATGTATTAGCTTATATCTAGTTGTCAAATTTTACATTCGTACTTCAACCATGCTCTCATGAGATTGTTTCACTTGGCATGATCACATTTACTTGGGGACCTAAATATTTTAAACCCTACTTAAATTACTAATAATCTTGTGTCAATGATATTTTTTCCACTTGTCATCATCTCAAGAATCCAATAAGATTGTGAATGTTGATTATGTATTTTACTCCACAAACTTTGAGTGATTGAGATGCTACCATGTGGGGTGATATCAAAACTCTAGGGTGATTTTTAATATTAAATTTATATGTCCCCAAGTGGGATTTGATTGAAAATATTATGTCACATGTCATGATCTAATAACTTGGCTACTTGGGAAATTTTAAATGTATTAGACCTGCTTTGATCTTTAAGGCACTAGGTCAATAATATTTTTCCATTTGATATGGAATATTTTGAATGTTGACTATGTATTTTCCTCCTATAGGCTCTAAGTGTCTGAGATGTTACCACATTGCATGATCTCAAGGCTCCTAGGATTCAAAAGTCTTGTAATTTTTTCAATTGCATTTATGTCTCGAGTGAAAGAGATTTCGACACATGGACAAGTTACGATGACTTGAATAATTGGAAGAATTAGAATATAGTTCAAAATCCACGAGTCTAATGTAAATCACATGATTCCAAATCAACAATTATCATGAATCTAGATGTTAAGGGGGACTTAAAAATTTTCACTAAGACTATGGTTAGTTTTGAGTACATGGGATGCAGATAGATGTCATGATCTAGGTAACTTGATGAAAATTTAAATCCCAAGAATGGGGTGATAAAAATCAATGATTAAATATGCTAACATGTTTTCATTAGTCACATTAGTTAGTTAAATCAAAACATTACATTGAATAATCATCTGAAATAATAAAAAATAACCAAAGGTGGTAAATGAATTATGGATAATGACCAAGATTTGATTATATTTCTTTTAAAATTTTAAAATGTAAATAGACTTCAAAAATAACCTTAGGATTGTGTAATTAAATCAAAATTTGAGTTCCTAAGGTTTATATGAACCATGAATACATATTTCATAGTAATAATGGGTCCCTATTTGAATTTTTAAAAATGTGGTGTATTGGCAATATATTCTTATGTTAGCTTGGGTAAGTACCATGACAAAAACTAGTTTCTGACACCATGTGTAAATAATTTTATGGTGTCATAGGGATTAGTTTCTAGATTCATGTTTAATACATTGTCTATAAGTTCCTTACACTTATAAGAAGATCCACTCCACTAATCCACCATTTACATCCTAAACCATCCCTACCACTATCCCATAATACCCATCCTTATCTACACCTTTGACCTTGAAAAGGACGTGTAAAAAGTCATGAAATCATATTTTTTCAACATCTTAGTAAATCCTCAAAATGGTACTTTGATGACTAGGGCACACCATGGGTCTCACCTGATGTAGTCCTTTGTAATTTCATCCTTAATACCTCATCTATTACATCCACTACCACCTTTCATCCTAATGTTAGGATGATTTTTTCCCTTTTCTCATCACCTTATCAATAAATCCAAAAAATTCAAAAAATAAGAAAATCCATATCACTTCCACATCAAATCTTAGAATTTCATTGAGATATATCATTCCTAAATTAGAGCTTGCATATTTTTTTGGATATATCATTTATAATAGAACCCTATTACATATATCATTGTGTAGGACACATTAAAACCATTAATGTTATTGGTCACCAAAAACTAGGTTTTAGCATGATAAGGGATGATACATTTACTTTTTTTGTTAGTTTGTGTATGTTATTTTTATTGCTTATTTATTTGTGTGATTTTATTCTCTTTTTTGTGTGTCTATTTCAAACTTACTACATTTGGAAACAATTTCATCATAGTTTTCCATAGCATGGTGTATCCTACCATATGCTATATCAAAAAGGGTTATTCAAATATTGGAATCACATGCAAGAATGGAAACATGTTTCATCCCCTTATAATATCCATCTATCCCAACATATCAAAATATATCATCTAAAAAATCCATAATCCTTTAGCATCAAATCATTAAATACATTCAATTAGTACCTCCTTGACTTATATTTACACATCAATCAACAATCAATCAAATCCATGTTCATAACTTTTTAGGGTATATTATTCCTAAAATTAAAGATCATAACTATTCATGATATATCATTCCCATAATCCAATATCACACATTTACAAGATATATCATTCCAAAAATCAAAGATCACATCCTTCTTAGGATACATCATTCCCGATTCAACCCCTTCACATATATGGTTGCTTGGGGAAAATCTAACAAATCAAAGAATGCAAGCTTCAAATCAAGTGATTTAATCTCATTTATTTACCAACATATATGTTGATCATCATCATTTATGTGTTCTCATAAATCATGATATCATAAGGCCCAATCCCTTTTTATTCATCCCCCACCCCTTCATGTTATCCCTCATTCTTCTATTTTAACCTTCCCTTTGCATTTAAATACCCCATTTTTATCTTTCATCCCTTCATTTCATATTGAGGGGACATCATCCATAACCAATCATCACTCTATTTCATCCATATTCCTAACCAACCAAGCCACTATGGGAACCCTTTTGTGCCCCTCATTTTTTGGCTCCAACATCCTATTGCATCCATATCTCCTCTTCTAAATTATTTGAAAATTCATTACTTCCTCTTGTCATAATTCAATTTTAAAGAGGGGGAAAAATATATTCTATAATGAATCATCACTCAATTTCATCCATATCCCTATCTAACCAAACCATTAAGGGTACCCTTTATCACCCCCTTTTTTTGGGATTATAGATTCTTTTAAGAAAGTTTATTCCAACATGTTAGTGTTCTTGTATCTACTCTTACACATTATTTTAAAATTCATTACTTCCTCTAGTCATAACACCCTCTCAAATAGGGGCAAAATATATACATCCAAATATGGACACTCTACTTACCACCACTAGTTTTGACACTTTACTATCAATACACTAATTCATCACTATTTATCCCTAATTTGACGTAACATCACTCAACCCTCATCTTATCATCACATTATACTACATCCTTAATCATGTAGTTAGCACATACTTATCTAATCCACTCCAACACTATTCATCTTCCCAATCAATTAATCCTTCCATCATTTAACATACCCAATCCCATATAATTTCATCTTATCAAATCTAGACTAATTAAATAATTCATCATATTATCTAGCTGGTTAGTCTAATAATAAAACACGCACACCAAATATCCAAAATAAATATATAAAATCATAATATCATCACATCACTCCTAATCCCAATTCAAGTCATAACATCATGCACAAAATCTCAAGTCAATCACTCTCACCCCAAATCACCATGTCATGAGATAAGAATCAATCAAGCCCATAGTTAAATCAATCAAGCCTTGTCATATAAATTCCCTAATTTATACCCAACTTCTTTCATTCAATGAAAAATTTGACTGAAATCCAACCATCCATCTTGAATGAGATCCAGCTGTCCATATCATTTGTAAAATTATATAAATAAAACTCTCCTCCCATACATATACCAAGCCATGGTAGCCTAATTAGGGCATCCCAAATTATCAATAAAGACTTAAAGAGTTAAGGATATTAAGCTAATTTTAAATAAATCCATCAACAACATCATCAAACCAATCATCCACTTACCAAGGGGATATGTTGTCAATTTTTATGAATGTTTCCAACTAAGAAATTCCATTTCAATCTCAAATCCAAAAAAATACACATCAAGTGGGGATTATTCATTTGGATATGTGAAGGTGCATTATAAATACCTATCTAGCTCAATCAAAGGTGATTTTATTTTCTTAGAGTATAAATAGGTCTTATTTTCTCATTTCTATTTATTTTTCTCTAACTTTGCATTGCACATCACATAAGGGAGAAATTAACATGTGGCTTAAGGATGGGGAGCACTACCTTGGTGAGTGGTATGTAAGTAAATGTGTCTATGGAAAATCCAACTATTATTTATAATATGTTGAAAAATCTTATAAAATATCATGGGATAGAGGATGTTGAAGACCATGTCCATAAGTGTGATATTTCAATAGTAATTTTTTTGACATTTTCTCATAAATTGCTAAACCATATGTACTCCTCATACAATAAGTTTGATCTAACTCAAAGTATTATGGAATATAGTCATCTCAATACTAAGTTCTTGAGGGAGTTTCACATTATTAAGTTTAAGGCTTAAAGTATATCTTCTTTGAAGGAAATTTAGCAATGAACTACTAAAATTATGCATGATTATTATTTAAGACAATCATCTCTAATTTTTATTATGAGATGAATCCAATTCAACATGCAAAATGGTTTTCTATATAGTTACTAATATCATTTAAAAGTTTTTTAGGTATGATTTATTTTCCTATGCACAGGAAGTATTGCATGACGCACTGCATATGGAGGTAGCTATGAATTTTGTCATTAGATTGAATCCATTTTTATAGAATTAAATTCAAAAAATGGAAATGGAAATCCAAATATAATTTGAAACGAAATACACAATAGACTCAAATAGGACTATGGTGCACAAACTATGAGGTGTAAGGCCATACAAATAATAGTTACATGTGCAAGAAAGTGATAATTATGTCTACGTTTTGTGATGTATGGCAAGAAGGGGACAATACTAAGAATAATTATTTAGTACATAAGGATAGATAGGTCAAAGTGATTTGGTGTAATATATGTGATATAGATGCATGGCATGGTCAAATATTGGTCACTTCCTCTATTCCCCTATTTATAACTCTTTTCTCTCAATTAATTGAAAACTTTGAGTTCCCTTTTATCCTTCAAAACATACACAAACCACCATCTTAGTTTTTGAAAACTGTAAGTAATCCAAATAGACCTACGGGTATATGTATCTACCTAGGTTTGTTCATTTGAGAATGGTCTAGAATTTTGGTGTTCTAGGAACCTTCCTTTCAATATTGAAACTCTCAAACTCTTTATTATAACTCCTTTGATGGTTTAGAACCTAGGAACCCTAAGCTCCTACCTACCCTCAAATACTCACACACCACTATGTCAAGTTTTAGGAGACCTTTACTACAACACTAAAACTTCAAAAAAATTATCATGATATTGATTAAGCTAATACTTCCTCCAAATACCTTACAAACTTAGTGTTTCATCATAAATCCCTTTGAATGCAATCCTCTTTAGCTGACTGTAGGTGTATATGAAGTGACCTGGCTATGTATAGTTTTGACTATGTTCTAGTATTATTATGTATTAAAATATAATATCTAAACTTTTAAATGACTCTTTATCATTTCAGTATGATGACTTAAGTCCCCTTTAGTATATTTAATCTCTAAACATTACCAACCTCACTATCAAGATAAAATCTTAACTAGTTGTAGGTGTTTGTAAGGAAAATCTAATCATGAAGTTTGACTTTTTATCCTATCTCAACTACACCATGATGTTTAATAGTGGTCCAACTCATGTAAACTATCTCTACCTTTATTACCAACTTCATATACTACTCTCAATATATCATATCATTATACCTTTACTTTTTCTCCTACACACAATCCTCTAGGTCTCTCTTAGGAGTAGTCTAGCTATCCACCACTTGGATTTAGGTGTTTGGAGATAATCATTAGTCCATGAATATTTTATCTTAAAACATCACCATGATTCTATGTATTTTGAAGCTTCATTAAAATTAACATGAATTTCTCCTAGATTTGTAGACTTATAGGTCTGTAGACATGTAGGTTTGTAATCTTGCATTGGGAAGATGAAAGTGTAAATATGGTATTTTTGGATAAAATATATTGTTATATATTATATAATCATAATTAAAATGAATACATATCTCTCAAACTCCTTGAAAAACATATTCAAACCTATTTAACTCAGTTTGTCATGTAGTCACACAGAACACAGTCCACAAAAGGTGAATGAGGAAAGTGGCTAGTTAAAACTTGTATGGAATATTTATATGATCATGATGCCATTAACGTATTGATATTGTATTATAATAAAATTTAGAATCACTAAAATTCATTCAACCACCTAGATAATTCATAAACACATAAAATTTTCTAGCAACCTCAAACTATGTATAAGAGTTACTTTTCTTGACAAAATATCTTCCATGCATTCCAAAACTATGAGTGAATTTGTATGGGACATTTATAGACCTATAATAAATCACTCCAACTAGTTTCATGCACCCATTAATTCACACCTTACAGTGAAGTTTATTTAAACTCAGCTTGTGAGGATTTAATCCTTCAAAAATTAGTCTTTCTCCTTAGTGATTGTTCATAAAGCTAAGGACACCAATCCAACTACCAATGCTTCAAATTGGTATCCAATAATGTTACCAAAAAAAATTTAAAAATATTATGCCCAAAAATCAACCTATATGGCCTATACCATTTGATTGAATTTGGCCTTCACTAGCTTGTAAATGGAGTGATGGAAGAGAGGCATAGTTTTATGCAACTTTGGATCTTCAAACTTCTTCCAAAGCTTGTTCCTAACTTGTATAATCTCAAAATACACCTTTAAACTCTTTTCTATTGTAAATTAATTCTAAAATTATGTATAAATTCCTTAACTCCTCAAGATGGCATTGAATTTTGAGAATATGACCTTTATCTGATAGGTGTGGCAGTTGTGTAACTTCTCCAATCTCTTTTGAAGGTATGTGTTATGGATTTATTACTTAATAAACTTTTAAATACATAAATGTTAGCCAAAATCACCTTTTTCACTTATTTTTACCACCTTCAAGCTAAAAAAAAAACCTTAGAGTTTCCAAAACATCATGAAATGTTATTATAAGATGTTCAACACATGAAATGATATTTATAAACCCCTAATCACCTAGGACACAAATTGACCATGCCTTATCTCCCCATGACATGCCTAGACCACTATATGACTAAAACATGAATTTACCTTAACTTCTGCAAACTAACATTAAAAAATGATAAAAAGGTTATATGAAGATTTTTTTATACCATATAGGGCATGAAAAGACTATAAAACAATCCTATGAAAGTTTGAAATAGGAGAGGGTTGACCAATTTGAATTGGGGTCAAATTTTGTCAACATGTCCAATTCAAGACTAATTTTGTGGTAATCCTAATGTGTAATACTAAAAATGGCCAAAATTTATTGGGAAGGTTATGGTGATATGATAAAATGTTTATATGAACTTTAAGAAAAATTATATGAGCTTTGAGAAAACTTCTTAAAGATGTAAATGTGTGCATAGGCCACACACTATTTAGAGAACATAGAGAATATATGGTAGGCCATAAATCACAAGGAAGAATAATATTTTTTATAAAGTCCCACACATAAAAAATGAGTAAAATTAATGCATGAGGATGGTTTTAAAACATGGACTTGTAGACCCAAGATTATCTAACAAAAGATTAAGCAAGTCATAGATTATGCTCTACATGGTGTAATCATTAGCATGAGACAAGGAATGATAAGATCAATAAGGAGGTTGGTAAAACCATGGAGTCAATAATATTAGTAGAAAGATAATAATAATGGATTGATTTTAGAGGAAGAGTCATTAAGACAAACAACCTTGAGAAAATCTAGCACATCATGGCACATATCTAATGGATTATACATTTCAGGACATTGAATTAAATTAGTTAGGGTTAATATTTATAGAAAGATTTTACATATATTTAGGGTCACATATTCATAAGATGTAATTCAAAGGGTGTTTATTTGATACTACTAAATCCAACTTTATTTCTTAGAGAGATATAGATTGTTATTATTATAATGTTAAAATGGAAAAATAATATCACTTATTAAAATACATAATTTTATGTATCACCATTGAGAAGTTTAATGAATAAATATGTACATTATCTACAATATATGTGTAATTTTGTGATTTTATTATTTAATTGTTATTATAATAGTATAATAATAGATTATGAGTTTTTATGGGTATCAAAGCAATCATGAATGATATAAATAAGATATACTATAAAACTAGGAATAACGTAATTATTAATCTACACATTTGTTGTAAAACATAATTGAGGTACTAAATATTCATGTATATATAACCCAAATGTGACTTGAGATTATATCTCTATGACTTTTTTCAATGTGTTAACCTTTAAGGTGATATTCTAGTGTACTGGAGTAACTAACATTTCGGTAAGTGATAGTGGAGAAAAACTCATGATGTGTATAATTTTTTTCCCCAAAATTTTTGTTTCATTGATAAGACACAATTGAACGAGTTGTAAATATGGTAATTAGAGATGATTTATATAATTTATTATATAGTATATAATATTTCTATATGATTTATAGTAAAATGTTGTATTGCATCATCATAGCATTGGCAATTAGTCCCCCAAGGACTAGGTGGAGGAGAATTTTCAATAACCTCTTTATGATATTTTTTTGTCGATTTATAAGACATATACACACATGTATAGTTGAGAATTTTCAACATGTACCTATCCAAGGTTTATTGTGGTTGTATTACTAATATTTACTAATATTTACATATATTAGTAATACAACCACAATAAACCTTGGATAGGTGCATGTTGAGTAGTTGCAATGATCTGACATTATGTGGACTAGAGAAGTTGATGTTTAGTGGTGTGGTATGTTGAATAGTTATGTATTAGAATTTTTTGTATCTAAATTTTTTTATTCATAATAAGATAAGTATAAATTTATGTATAAACTTATTTGTTTATACATAACCTAATTTCCATTTAAAATTAATAAATTGATGGTGGACTATGGAATTAAGAACCTTCATAGGATCGAATAAGTTTTTCCATGCATGGGTTATGTGAAAGATAGATGGTAAAGGGTGGGTGTGTTATTTTTACTTTATTAAGTGGATATACCATCATGAATAACCTAAATGACTGTGAATTTAGGTGGAAAAATAATAGGAGACTAAAAAAAATGATTATTGCTAAAGACCCTCAGAAGAGGGAAGGGCCAAGTTTGGGAGATGTTATGAGAACCTATGCATATTGGGGATGGAATATCGAGGACTCCTATATAGAGGAGACACACTCCATTGAATATTATGAACATTATAAATATAAATTATATATTTAATAATGTGAAATTGAGAAAGTTAATATCCTTAAATGTATGCAAAATAGTGCATAAAAAGAGTCACCCAACCAAGGTATACTTGAAGCACATGCCCATGTGTCTCTTAATCAGATAGTAGGTAGAAGGGATTGTTTTAGTTTTATTTTTGTTGGATAATTTTTTAGTAATGACATATATATGAGTGTTTTATAGTAGTTAGTTCCCTATAAACCATTTGGAGTAGTTACACTAGATCCAATGAAGCCAAAGAGTCTAGTGATGCATGGGATTGCACAAATAAGGAATGGAAATACACCCATACACATGAGTAATACCTTTACGGGTGGAGCATAAATATGTGTATCAACACCTATTAGAAAAACATAATGTGTCAACACTACCATGGTGTAACCTATTTTAGGACTAGGGGAGATGCACCCAAAACTAGGGGCAATCTAGGAAACTAAAGTGGAAACCATTGAGTAATCCAAATATCAAGTGGATGCACCCATAACAACTATATTGGTCACACTATTTAGAATGCCAAAAAAATTCTTCTATGGGACACAATTGAGTTTTAATTTGTATAAAGGTGTGGATAGAATAACTAAACACACAAAAAAGTGTGAGCTCATCTAGTGCTCTAAGGGTGTCAATGAGCCATACCATAACGTTAGTCAGGTTATGACAACATTTTTGGATCACATACATACTTGGTATCATAATTATGACCCCAATCATGACATTGTAGATTATGAAATAATAAAGTGAGTTTTATTAAAATAATTTGACATTTCAAAAATTAAATAATAAAACATATTTATATTGAAGGAGATTAAAAATGAGTTGCTAGAGAGTTCTTTTCAATATGATGAAAGTTTCAAAACCTTAATATCAAAGCTACCATATCAGATACATATAATAAAACATGTTAAATGATTTTTTAGTATTAAATAATAAAGGAAGTTTTCTAGAAATAATTTGACATTATAAAATTTAAACAACAAAATATATTTGTATTGAAGGAGATAAAAATGAGTTGATAGAGAGTGTTTTCCAATATGATGAAAGTTTCAAAACCTTGATCTCAAAGCTGCCATATGAGATACATCCAATACAACATGTGTAATTTTTTTACAGTGGGTTTGTAACACATTTATGACACACATTATCTATGAATACCTTTATGGATCCAAGGGAAGAACTTAAAGAAGTGCTTTGGGTAGAGGTAGTTGGGAGCATGGAAAAAAGGTTAAGCCAATTTATGGTAGTAAAAAATGATTCAATGACCTCATAATTACAAAATATCATTTAAAATAGCACACTCAAAATGTGAAATGGCCTTTGTTTTATTTATTGTAAAGTTAAGATAAATAATAATTAAATTGTCATTGGTGCAATGTTTGGGAACTCCTTACATCTTATTAAATTTACCATGAAGGACATGATGTGAGAAATCATCCATTACTAGAATAGGAAACCCAACCCAAAGTATCCATATGATTAAAATTATGTGAGAGTTCCATTCATACTTATAGATATTGTACTTGAATATGAAATAGATTCATGAGGTGCACAAACTCATGACATGTCATAAAACTATTGATAAAACAAATTAAAACCAAACATAATACGATAGTCAACACCCCTATTGGGGAAGAGGTGGTGTATGATGAGGTATATGGTTATTGATATATATATCTATTATAAGTTTAGTTCACGATAACATTAGTAGATGGATTGGATGAAGTTTCCCACTTTTAGATATTGTATAGGTGAACATTGAATCAAAAATTTCCCTAACCTTTATGTCAAAATGATGAAAAAGGATAAGTAAAAAAAAGTTATGGGAATTATTAGTATTACACATCCATAAAGAAAATTGATGTTAAAGGAAGGTCATAAAGTTCAAGGACCAAAGGTGTATATAATGATGTATATTGGCACTGCCACCCAACATCAGGTCTAACCATCTAAAAAGGTTACACTAGGGTATGAGCCTAAAAAAGAAGAGAAAGCACATTGTTACAGCCTTAAACCACCTATTTTGATGGGTTTATAATAAAGGATATATTAAATAAATAAATGGAAATGAAATGAAATTTGTAAGGATAGATCTAGTTTTCTCACTACCATGAGAGAAAGACAAATAAATCAATTAAATAAAATCTTTCATAAAAACTATTGGAGAATGATCTATAATAAATATTTTCTATGTTATGTATAGAAGGGATGATCCTTATGATAAATAATTCATTGATACAACACTTTAAAAATAATACTAAAGTATTGGCACCATGTCTCATCATGGAACACAAGTTCAAAATTACACAAAATTTGGGATATGATCAAGATTTTCTCATTGATGAAAAAATATATGGATGGTTAGTATATGAGATCTTAACCAAATAAATTTTGAGGTTAATATGATTATGTATAATATTACTGTAATATGGTTAGTACTACACTAAGGCCTTTTCCTCATGTTTTATTCATGGCCAAAAAATCTTGTGCACAACCAATGAGAGTCTTAAGGAATGTATGTGTTGATGTGATGGGGGTGAAATAACATGTATATTTTTAGGTAATTGAGTTAGTTGAATCTAATAACTAGCCAATGGTACCTAAAATAGCATGATGCTATGACAATAATGTAGATATGAGCTTCAAGAGGTTTTTCATGATATTTTAAAATTAAAAATAAATGTCATCATCCCTCTTGATCGTAACTATGGCCCAACCTATGTCAAAATTATTGACATGGTTGAATAAATTAACATCTATAACATTATTATGTAGGGTGTTGAACATTTATATGTATATAGTGAATGGATTTTAGGTAAGATGAAAATTCTATTTTAGATACCATAAGTATCACTTACGACTGATGGTTGAAAGAATATTATGAATTAACTAGGTGTAGATGTAACACCATGAATTTAGATATGAGATAGCTTTTGCAACATGGAAATATGAGAATCCAAAAAGAGAAAACCAACACATCTTATAAAAAAAAAATAGGTACTACATATATCCTCCAAAATAAAAGTGTATACTACCTTAGCACTATTTTAATCACATTCATTTAATTACACTTATCATTTATGAATCATTCACTCAAACATATATATCAACCAATCCATAAACAAACATACACAAGAGAATGAAGCACAAAATACATCATATATGCTAGAAAGCCTCAAGGGAAAGAGAACCCACCAAACCCTAAAAATGTAATATAGTCCTATAATGACAAGATCCAAATTTAGTGAATCACCAACTCCACAAGGAGAACCAACCCCTACCTAGTCAAGCACCCACTCAACTAGTCTTTAACAAGCACCAACTTATAAGGAAGAACCAACCCCTAGATGAATCAACACCAAATCATCCACCTATAAATTTTAATAAGATTAAAAAACCTATGTTTATCACACAATAGATGATGATCACCTTATTTTGTTCTTCACACACTTCTATCTCTCTCAAAACTGCCTCTTAGGCTTCCTCGCTCAATATGCCTCTTACTAGGCTTATTAGGTCAACTAAACTTGATATCCACCTACATAAAATGTGTTATATGCATTGTCCCCAAAAAATGACTTCTAATTTTTGGGACAACATATGAACTATTTTGGCCCTGTAAGACCAAAATTGTCCCTTCCCTTTACAAATTTTTTTTCTAAGCTTTCAAATTCCTCATTTTTCAAGCTTTTCCAGTAAAGGGATTAGTGGGTTCAAAGGTTCAACATCATCAACAAGAGCTAGGCACATTTGTTAGAGGTTCAAAGTTCAACCATTTCAAAGGTTCCATGGCTCTGAGCACTTAACGAGTTTCAAAGGCTTGAATCATTGAACCATTGAACCTTGAACCATTTTGGTTCATCGGTTCAATGGGTTCAATGATCAAGAGGTTCAACGCATTTGGTTCAAAAGGATATCAAAGGGGCTTAGTCAAATAAATGGAATGAACCATTGAACCTTGAACCACTTCAAAGTTCAATGGTTCATGGGTTTAAAGGTTCAAAGGCTACCCTAGTTAAGGAAAGAAGCACGTGCAAAAGCAAGAGTCAGGCAAAAGCTACCAAGTGTCATCAATTGAACCCATTATACTTTGTTTCAAGAAGTGGCGGAAGCTGCCACCTATCCCTTAAAGAGATTGGTAGAGGCTGACAACTGTCATCATCTGTGAGAGCCTAACTAAGCCCTAAACATTTTTATGGTGTTGCAAAAGCTCGAGAGCAGAAAGCACCAAGTGTCAATGGTGGAATGTTTCAGTGAGAAGAGGTAGAAGATGCCACGTGTCAAAGGATGGGGCCCCCTCAAATGCAAAGACATAGAATCAAAGGGAGGTGGCTTTGTCTGAAGGAACTCCTTTGAACATTTTCTTTGAAGGAAATAAAGGGAGCAATAGCCCTCTAAAGAAATTAAAGCCTGAAGGCCACCTAGAAGATCCTAAAGGGCAGATACCCTTACAGGGGGAAACACTCAACACACATGAAATGAACCTTTTTCAAGACCCTAAAAGGCATGTTCCCTTTAGAAAAGGTTGAAGCATCAAAGCACAATAGAAGCTGCCAAGTGTCACGTACCAAGACATAGTTTCAAATGAAGCTTCAAAGCATAGAACTCACCACGTGTCCCATCCCAGTGCAGCAGAAGCTGCCACGTGTCTACATCCATGCCCCTAGCCTTTAACAGTTTAAAATCTTATTTTTATAAGCTTATTTCAAAGACATGGATGCTGCCACGTGTCCTCACCTACGTCATAGTAAGATGATAGGCCCATGAATGTCAAATTTAGAGTGACTAGTTAGTTGTTAACCTTCAATTGAGGAAAGACTTGTGAATGCCAAATTAGCTGCAATTGTCTATTGATTTTTGCAAACTCAAAAGGTGAACCCAAATGCATCTAAATTTCCTAAATCTGGGACATAGAGAAGGAAGAGATAAAGAGGGAAACTCGGTAGGAGTTATTTCTAATAGGTGAAGAAGTTTGTCAGGTAAATATTTGGGGCCTCCAAACATTGAAAGCATTGTCTATTTGTCCCTTTTGAGATAAAGGTAGAATAGACAATTACGTGGCTAGCAGGTGATGGAATGAGTGATTCAAGCTAAGGAGTAGACAAAGGAGATAAACCAGCACACCACAGTTAAAGCAACTTCCCTGTTCTAGCATGACAAAATCAAGAATGCATCCAAGGCATCATTGCACTGAATGGATCACCCCATGGGAAAAGGTGCCAGGCCTCTCTCTACCTCTATATAATGTAATCTTTCATATCATTGAAGGAGACTTTTCATTTTTACAGGAGTGAAACTTTGCCCATTTTGAAAGAAGAAGACTGAGACTTTGAGCTCAGATTGTAATTTCATTTCATTTTATCTGAATGAGAAAGCAAGTTATTTGCAGAATTTGTGCTGTTTTGGCTTATGCTACTTTAGGAAATTGTTCTTATGTCTATTTCCTAGAAGCATTCTTATTTATTTAATTTGACAAGTAGAACTAGTAAAAGTAATTAGTAAAGTGTCCTAAAATCAATTGTGAGGAAGACTTTGTGCTTTCACATTTGCTTTCAGTCTATGTTTTTCTTTTATTTATATGTTGAGGATTATGGGATGACTTTGTGCCCCCATTATCCTTTATGATATACTCTTTGGGAAGTTGAGGTGGAAACTTTGTGTTTTGTTTCATCTTGCTAGTTACTGCACCCTTTCACCAATAGTTACTTTTACTACCTGAAAGAAACTCCTACTGTTTCCTGCAAGAACACTTCTAAAATAAGAGAAGTGCCTTTAGTGTTTCCACCAAGATTTTCTCCTTTGTCTGTGAGCATCATCTCTAAAAAGAGAGAGATGGATGGTTTATTCTACCCCCATGTGTTATTTTTTGCTTATTTATATAGTATATAGCCTCTGTATATTTAATAAGGAACCTCCCCTTGATGAGAGGAGAGATTTGACCCCTTTGGATGTGGTAAACCTGTAACATTGGATGACCAATCTCCCTATGATGTGGTGATAGGAACTATTTTGCTCACCAATTAGCTGGCCAAAAAAATATTCACCCAACATTTTTTGGCAACTTTGCTGGGGAGGGATAAGCAGTTTGAAGCCTCAAGCTTCAAATTAAAGCAAGACCAGTCCTTTTCCATTTTTTCACAATCTAGCAACTCCACACTATACCAGAGGCCAAAAATCCCAAGGTGTTGTTGACCCTACTTTTGAGTTGGTGCAGTAGAGTAATTTTGAGTTGTTTCCTCTATAACCTCACCTTAGACGAACTAGGAGTCTTCCTCCTAGCCTTACCAGGTCACCACCACAAGGTAGAGCTTCTTTTTCTACTGCTAGTTGAGCTTTGCCTATCCACACTCCACCTAGATTAAGGATCCCACTTTTACATAATCAAATCATGGCTCAAGGCCCCTGGGGAACTCTTTTAGTCCATTGAATTTGACTCCACCTCTGCATGAGCTTCCACACAATTCAAGGAAAAATTTCCCCAAATTCTTTGGTGATGGGAAAGTTCATCTTGATGAAAACATTGCAGCTTTTAGCATAGCCTGTGGCATAATAGGGGTGGAATTAGAAGACATAGTAGTCAGGCTATTCATGGAGACACTACAAGGTGCTGCTACAGACTAGTTCTACCACCTGTAGGCTAGATCAGTGACTAATTGAGACACTCTAAAAGACAAGTTTGAAGCTAGGTTTAAGCCTGTAAAAGATGCACGTGCCTTGCTGACCTAGCTCACTTAGATGAAGAAAGAGCCTCATGAGCCTATGAGGGATTTTATTACCATGTTCAACAAGCTAAGGCATAGGATTCCCATGGTCACCCAGCCAACACCTCAGAACCTCAAATGCTTCTTCATCAACTCATAACTGCCTAAAGTGAGTTTATTGCTGAGATGGGCTAGACACATAGACCTTGCTGTTGCTTAGGACTTGGCTACTGAGGTAGAAGATGACCTTATCTTGGCAAGAAAGATAAGGAGAGACCCTAATAAAGGTAAATCCTATTCATCTTTTTAATACTCACCTACAACCACACTGACCCAATGGCGCAAAAGCTGGCAAACAAAATGTTAGCTCTCAAAAAGCAAGTGGTGCAAGGGATGTCATCTGCTCCTTCATACAGAGATATGCCCATGAGGACATTTCAAAATCAGGCATACCAAGGCAACGTTACCAAGAATCTAAGACAACAAAATTGCCTTCCTCCTCTATAGAGGAACCTCACCCTTGAAGCACCTCCAACTAACTTGGTAGTTGGATATCTTGAAGCTGAATTAGACTTCTCATTCTAGCCTGAGTTGAATCCTGAAGATGATGCTAATCTCTTCACTGAGGAAGAAGAAGAATTAGCTAGCGACTCCCATATTGGTTTCCTGAACTATTAAGATGAACCTAGAAGTGAAGGCAATATAGTTGAGGGTTCATACATTGTTTTTACCTAGTCTAAGAATCAATTAACTCAATAAGCTGATAAGGAGAAAGCAGAGGAGCGAACTCAACCAGCAGTTTCAATTGCTAAGTGGGGATCCCCTCTTCCTTTCCAGCCAAAGGACCAGTTGATTTTGAGAATGGTAAGTACCCAAAATGCCCTTAAGCCTTCTACTTCAAATCTGTAGTCATGTCCTCCCCCTTTCAAAAATTAAAAAAATTAACTCCCATCCTCTACTCCTAGCTCATTCCAGATGTTTGATATCATTGACCATATAAAGAAAACCAAAATTCAAATGTCTGAATTTGAATTTTTGTAGTCCCATCTTGAGCAATTATATAGACTGGTTCAATGTGTTAAAAACCAAAACATCCCTATTGAACAAGCAATTCCCAAAGTGACACATGTTCCTGCCAAGAATGCACCCACCAGGAACAACCTTGTCATTGTTCCCCCTACTGCTCCTGGTAGAATTGAGCCTTTTTATGTCTCATTGCTGATAAATGGACATTAGCTAAATAATTGCATCATTGATTCTGGAGCTTCAAACAATGTCATGCCTGCTAAAGTGGCTGAATGCCTTGACCTCACATTGACTAAGACTTTTGGTAGATTCTTCTCCATAGAAAACAAGTAAGTGCCTTTGCTGGGACAAATTAAAGATGCCTAGTTTGCATTTGCTACCTTTCCAAATAAAAGAATCAAGATGACTATCTTGGTAGCAGACGTCCCATCATCATATGGCATCCTTCTTGGGCAAAATTTTTGTAGGGATGTTGGAGGTGAATTGAGCATGGATTTATTAGAGGTGAGTGATGGGGGGATCACAAGAATAAACACACCTGTTCTGATCCCACTTGTTAGGATCTTGCTCCTCAGATAGAGCACAATATGATTACCAAATATAAGCAATTATAAATGCAGAAATAACTAGAAATACAAGTAACTAGAATTCACCAATAGCACAGAATATGAGAGACAATACACTATCTTGTATTAACACTTTACAGAAAAGAATACAATAAAGAGCCGCCACACTCTTCCACCTTACAGAGGCTTCCCACACCTCAAGTGTACAATAATTCTTCTTCAAAACACTCTCCTACCAAAAACGGTCCCAACAACCAACTCACACATAGAATTGGTGTTCACCTCTCCAACTAGTCAGTAATAACCCTGCCAGTTCACCAAGCACTCTATAGTACTTCAAGTTGATCTCCCATGAACCTGAAACTTGTAATTCAATAGACCATACTCACACATGTAGATCTCCTATGAGTTTGCAACAACCTGCAACTCAATGATCTTACACTTAGAAGGAACTTCTTTGCCTTCCTTATCAGCTCATACTTTACAATACATGCCAAAGGGTCTATAAATAGATCCCAGACTTAAACAATAACTTAGACTCTTAATTTAGACAATTATCTACGTAGCTCAAGACTCTAACTGGCCTTTACATGAAAACACTTCATTCACTTAACTAATTGTCCGTGCAATGAACAGTTTTGGAACACACAGGCGACCGACGTTGGTCCTTGCTTGTTTGGTTCTGCCGACGTTGGCCAACACCCTGCCATAGCCGGTGGCCTTCTGCACTGGTCACGATCGACGTCAGTCATGCTACCAATGCCGGTTCTCCTCGATCTCAACAACCTTCTATTCCTTCTATTTGCAAAGAGTTGAAGCTTTTAGCTCCACAACCTAACAATCTCCCACTTGGAGATAAACAGCTGCAACCTGTACCTGTACCTATACTCAGTCTAGTTTATTCCCTTGGCTTTGTATCCCTCCTCAAGATCACTCTTGAAGACCAACCACCACAAATCCCATGGTGTAAAACCTGTCACCCAAATCAACTGCCACATCCACATCTACAAACCATGTAGAAAATAAATTAAACTTGCATAGCATGTGCACCTGCTGCTAGTCCCTCTAAGAATCCACTAAACTACCCTCCAATGGTTCTCTCCCAGATTGGATCCTAACTTGTGACAACTCCCACTGCTTGGGAAAACTCAGGTTTAGTACATACCATGCACTCAACCTCATTATGTGAATCAAGACATAGTCTTGTGAACTATCCAACCATCGGCGTGTTAACCGGTCTCACACAATCATCCTAAAACAAAGTCAACATATGACCTTCCATGTCTTTAGAACACACTCATGCCAAAGAATCTTGTTGCTCCCAGATTCTCCATGACACACACCTAAACTAGCTTTACCTTTAGTTTAGCAATACCCTATATATGTAACCCTTCAACAAGCACATCATACAGTAATAGGATAATGTAGCTAATATTATCCAACCTGGTAAAGAGAAACACAATGATCAAACCTCCATTGCCCTGCAGCTAATATAAGACCATATACCCTGATCTTTCATCTCACGTATCCATTTCCGCTCTTCTTCATCCTGAACATCCATTCATCTCTCAGTGCTTACTTCCAACTGGCAACTCTACCCAAAACACCTGTTTGGTTCTCTTCCAAGGAATCACATCCTCATCCATGCCAAGCTCCCACTATTTCCTAGATCTACCTATTCTGCTTCTTCAATAACTTCCTAGTCCTATACCATAAGTGAGCAACAAGTAGTGTAAAGAAAGGAAATGACAAATTTAAGAGCTTACTTACGCCTTCAATCCTCCATATGGGTGCTTGAGACTCTATGATAGCTTGCTGTCCACCCAAAATTCATCTCAGTAACCGATGCCGATCACATCTCAGTCTACATCTGACCGATGTCGGTTCCCTGTGACTACCTCCTTGCCAACGTCAGTTTTCCCTGGCTGACACCGGTATCTATCTGCCCTGAGTCACCGACGTCGGGCTGCACATAGCCGACATCGGTCCCTATCTGGACGCCGATGCTGGTTTTCTTGCCGACGTTGGTCTTTGTGTTTTTCTAGTGAGACCTGACTTTTTCTCGTGAGCTCTTTTTGGATCAAATCCTTGTCCAAAACACCCTTGCTCTACTCAGAATTCTTCTGCCCCTTGTGCTAAACTCTGTCTATCACCTTCTCCTTAAAAACCAAAGCTTTCCTGTTCTTGTCACTAACATCGGATTCCTCAATAAATGTCACCTTTTTCTTCTGCATATAGAAATCATGATCCATACCTTCCAAATCTGAAAGCATACCCTTTGACTCAAGAACAAGCATCTCCTTCTTATCTATGTGACCAAGCCTATTAAGCCACATCTCTGAATCTACGCTGAAGTAGATAACCCAGAAAGAGAATCAGTAATACAAGTAGATAGATAAAGCGTACCTACTTTTTTACCTCTAGCTACAATAAGTGCACTCTTGGTAACCTTCCAAGAGTCTGCTGTGAGAGTTACTGTGCAACCCTCATCACCCAAACTTCTTACAGAAATCAAATTCTGCTCCAGAACTGGGACATGCATGACCTCCTTTAACACCCATGTGTTACCTATCTATAGTTTCAACTTCACTTTCCCTTTGCCAACCATCTGACAAGGCTTACCATCCCCTACACAAATTTCTCCAAAGTCTCCCTGGACATACTCATGAAAAAATTCCCTATGTGGGGATGCATGGAAAGAGGCACCAGAATCTAAAACCCAAGATTCTACTTTATCCAAAGAACATACGAGAGCATCCCATGCAACATAATCCACAACATCTACTTCTTCTTCATGTCCTTCATGCTGATCTTCACTCGATCTGCAATCTCTCTTTAAGTGCCTTTGCTTTCCACATTTCTAACAGGTTATTCTGCCATACCTAGACTTGGATCTCCTACCTATCTTGGACCTTGATCTCCCAAGCTCTATCTTCTCTCTTTGCCTTCCTCTGCCTTCAACACTCAAAGCATTCCCTGATGACTCACCTGTGCTTTTCCTGCGTATCTCTTCATTCAAGATCACACTCACAACATCATCCACTTTTAAGACTTTTGAAGGAGACACAGTATTAGAAACTACCATTACCAAACCTTCCCAACTTTCAGGTAATGAACACAAGATTAAGAGAGCTCTAATTTCATCATCAAATACAATATTGACTGAACTTAAATGGTTTACCAAAAAATGGAAATCACTAAGATGGCTATGAATAGATCCACCTTCCAACATTTGTAAATTAAATAAATGCTTCATAAGAAATACCTTATTAGAAGCCGAGGGTTTTTCATATAAATTTGCCAAAGATTCCATCAACTCCACCATTGTCTTACACTGTGATAAGCTAGATATCACAGATGATGCAAGACTCAATTTAATAGATCCCAGAGCCTTCCGATCAAGAACCTTCCATTCTTCATCCTTCATATCTGAGGGTTTGCAATTAACCCCACCCAATGGTAAGTACAAATCTTTTTGATACAAATAATCCTCAATCTGCATCCTCCATAATTGGTAGTTCTTGCCATTAAAATTTTCCATTCGTAGCTTACTATCTTCTGCCATTGCTCAACTCCCACTCAAACAAAAACCCTGTGAGTAACCTGTAATCAAAACACACTAACCAGATCTAATCTAATCTGTTAGTATCCCAACCAAAAGCTCTGATACCACTTGATGGGGGGATCACAAGAACAAACACACCTATTCTGATCCCACTTGTTAGGATCTTGCTCCTCAGATAGAGCACAATATGATTACCAAATATAAGTAATTATAAATGTGGAAATAACCAAAAATACAAGTAACTAAAATTCACCAATAGCACAGAATATGAGAGACAATACACTATCTTGTATTAACACTTTACAGAAAAGAATACAATAAAGAGCTGCCACACTCTTCCACCTTACAAAGGCTTCCCACACCTCAAGTGTATAGTAATTCTTCTTCAAAACACTCTCCTACCAAAAACGGTCCCAACAACCAACTCACACACAGAATTGGTTTTCACCTCTCCAACTAGTCAGTAATAACCCTGCCAGTTCACCAAGCACTCTATAGTACTTCAAGTTGATATCCCATGAACCTGTAACCTATAATTCAACAGACCATACTCACACATGTAGATCTCCTATGAGTTTGCAACAACCTACAACTCAATGATCTTACACTTAGAAGGAACTTCTTTGCCTTCCTTATCAGCTCATACTTTACAATACATGCCAATGGGTCTATAAATAGATCCCAAACTTAAACAATAACTTAGACTCTTAATTTAGACAATTATCTACACAGCTCAAGACTCTAACTGGCCTTTACATGCAAACACTTCATTCACTTAACTAACTATCTATGCAACGAATAGTTCTGGAACACACATGCGATCGACATCGGTCCCTGCTTATCTAGTTCTGTCGATGTCGGCCGACTCCCTACCGTCGCCGGTGGCCTTCTGCACTAGTCACGACCAACGTCAGTCATGCTACCGACATCAGTGCTCCTGGATCTCAGCAACCTTCTATTCCTTCTATTTGCAAAGAGTTGAAGCTTTTAGCTCCATAACCTAACAGTGAGGATTCTAGTCAAAGGTGTTATGAAGAGGCTGCTCCTTGAGAAGGAAGTGAAATATGTGGTTACCCAGACCTCAGCACCTGAAGCTCAAATTTTGTTTGAGTCTTTAGGCATGGGTAACTACTTTTTGTACATGGATGGAGTTCGTGAGACATCTGATGAAGCTCCTATAGATGACAACCTAGAAATGCATTCAACTAGAACAATAGAGGAATTGGCTGAGCATAAGGCAAGTGTGGAAGTATCTCCACCCCTGGATGAAGAAGAATCCAAAAGAAAATTAGTATCAAATGATGTATGGATTCTTGAATTTGATGGCAGCTACTCTTTCACTAGTTTAGGAGCTAGGGTTGTGTTAATATCTCCTCAAAGAGATATTTTTCCCTCATCTTATAAATTATAATTCAACAACATGAATAACACAGCTAAATATGAGTCTCTGTTGCTTGGATTGAGAGCCACTCAAGACAAAGGCATCAAGTTCCTTCATGCTAAAGGAGATGCCAAATAGTGGTTTTTTAGGTGAGGAACCTGTATCAAACCAAGAATGAAAGATTGTGTCATTACCGTAATCTAGTCTAGGACCAGCTTGAAGACTTTGACACTTTTAGCATCTCTGTAGTTCCCAAAGAATTTAATGACCCGGTGGATGCACTAGCTATTTCAGCTACTCTCTTGGTCCCCCACCTAGATTTCAAAGGAGACAGGTACACAATTAAGCTATGATTTCAGCCAAGTGTACCTAATAATGCCAGTCATTGGTCAGTATTTAACAATGACAACCAAATCATTGCCTTCTTGGAGCAAAAAGATGGCTTTGAATGGTTGCATTTTGAAGGCAGTGAACCTCAGAAGTGTGAAATAGATCCTGAATCAAATGTAGACATGGGTGAGGAGTTCTTGTAACTCAAAGGGAATGAGATTCCCAAAGGCTTGGTTTCCCTTGGGAAGCTGTTTGATAAGCATGATAGATTCATCAAACAACAGCTAACGGATTCAAGCTTATCTTAGGAGTTTTATCAAGTAAATCTAGGAACCAAGGAAGCCCCAAGATGGTGAACATTGGGAAATGTTGTACTCCTGAAGAGCATTTCAAGTTCACCTCTTTGCTCAATGAATACATGGATGTCCTAGCATAATCCTATGCTAACCTAAAATCACTCTGGCCTGACAAAATTTAACACAACATCCCTCTCAAGGCTAATTCAACACCTTATAGGCAAAAGTCTAGGCATTATAATCCAAAAATATTAGGTACTATTTTATCTGAGATACAAAAAATGCTAAATGCCAGGATATCTTTCCAATCCATCATTCCACATGGGTTGCCAATATAGTGCCTGTGAGAGAGAAGAATGGTGAAATTTGCCTTTGTGTGGATTTTAGAAATAATAATAAATCCCAACATTTTGGTTATGTTGTTAGGACCCATTGAAATTTTTTAGCATCATGGTAAAAGTATACTTGAGCAGCTATCTTCAAAAAATGTCAAGTGTCAGATTAACATAGTAGAAGAAAAATTTATGCTTCTATATATTGGACTAGGAGTTTTTGCATGACTATGGTTAGGGTAACATCTATATTATTATTTATATGAAACTTTTTTTTAGAACTACCCATCCATTTATTTGCTTGGCTTTTAACATACGCATATGACTATTTGAGAAATTATTGACAAAAATATCCCTAGTTAGTTGTTAGTCATGTTGTGCCCCAAAAATATCACTCATTTTTGGGACAACATTTGAAATTTTTGCTCTTATAGACCAAAATTGTCTCTTCCCTTTTCAAAATTTGTCTTAGGCATTCAAATTCCTCATTTTTCAAGCTTCTCAAAAATCTATGGACTCTGTAGGCTTGAATCTATGGACTCTGAAGGCCAAGTTCAATGGGCTTCACAGCTTGAATCTATGGACTCTATAGGTAGGTTAATTTCTATAGGTTCAAAGACTTCTATAGGTGGGTTCAACCAAAAGAATCAGTTTCTAACACTTGGTCATTTTTGAGATTGGTTCAGTGACTTAGTTCAATAAAAAATCTTCATCGACAAGCATCTAAGCAAAGAAGGCTTGAACCGTTGAACCATTGAACCACTTTGGTTCAAAGGTTCAACAAGTTCAAATTTTAATAGGTTCAACACTTTCAGTTCAATGGTGGGTTCAATCAAAGGAATGGTTTAATGGCTTGGTTCAACCAAGTGGTTCAATGCTTTATTTCACTCAGTTGGTTCATCCACTTTGTTTAGATGCTTTGGTTCATCCTTTGGTTCAATCAAATGGTTCATCAGTTGGTTTAAAGGCTTCATTTGAACCATTGAACCAAAGCTTGGTTCAACATTTGGTTCAATGCTTCTATTCATTCGATTGGTTCATTAGCTTGAACCATTTTGGTTCAAAGCTTGGTTCAATGGAGCGGTTTAACGGAGTGGTTCAATGGATTGGTTCAACATTTAGTTCAATCAAATGGTTCAATGGCTTCATTCAATCAAGTGGTTCACTCAAATGGTTCAAAGGAGCGGTTCAACACAAAAATTCAAAGAAGCCTCCTAAAGGACAAGTGCCCTTGGTCGACAAAAACACCCTTCAGAAGGGTTATTTTCAAAGAAGGCTGCAAAGGTAATTCTTTCAAATTTTTGTTTAAGGAATTCAAAAAAGACTAAGGCAAGAAGCAATTCCTTCAGAATAAAACTCTGAAGGAATTCGAGAAAGTAGCTGCATGCAGAAAGCTTGAAGAAATTTCCAAAGAAGCAAAGGCAAAGTGATCGAATAATTCCACAGACTTTTTGTTTGCGAGAAATGCCTACAAACTTTTTGTCTGTAGACTTTTGTTTATGGAAATTTATCTATAGACTTTTTGCAAGAATTTGTCTATAGAAAAATCTTGGGGAAAATGCCCATGGGAATTGTCTATTGGAAATGTTTGCGAGAGACTACTGAAACCTGAAGGCCATCTAAAGACCACCCAAAGGGTAGATACCCTTGCAGGGGGCTCTTATCAACCCAAAGTAGATCATTTCTTAAGGCCTAAAAGGGTAAGTTCTTTCTAGGAAAGTGCCAAATAGAAAAGCTAAAGAAGGACCAAGGGGTGATGCACTCGAAGATGTCAAATTCAAGACAACGAACTAGTCGTTGAAAATGTATTGATAGGTGCGTGAACATCAATTTCAAAGCTCATAAAATATCCATTGATCCTTATAATCTACAGACCTAAATGCATTCATAGGCTTTAAGGCCAAGACCAGTAGAAAGTGAGGAAGGAACAAAATAACAAATTGAATCTAGGACCCGATTCAATTAGCCAAAAAAGAAGGAACGATGAAAGAAGGATCAGATCGCCAGGTGGACATTGAAAGATGAAAACTTTCAATAGCATGACTTGTTTCTCTACATTGAGATAAGAAAATGGGTAGAAGCCCCTAAGTTCTAGCCTATCTTCTTAATAGATTTCAATGCAACATGATGTGTTACTATTCCTGAGTACTTCTTGAAGTGGCTATATAAGGGACTCTCTTTTATTGTAAATATATCTCTTTTTGACAATTAGAATGAAACTCTACCCAAATTGAAAGGCATTACTGAGACTTTGAGTTTAGATTGTTGATCATATTTTGTTATTGGAATAAGAAAGCAAGTGATTTTTTAGACTTTGTGCTGTGATATCTTTGTTGTTGAGGAAACTATTCTTATGTCTTTTTCCTTAATATATCTTCTGTTCCTTTAATTCAACAAGTAGAATTAGTGATAGTAGATAGGAAGGTGTCCTGAAGAGTCAACTGTGGAAAGACTTTGTGCCCCCATAATTGCCTTTAGTGTGTTTTATTTTCATTTTTGTGTAAAGGACTTTGGGATGACTTTGTGCCCTCATTGTCCTTTGTATCTTACTCTTGAGCAATTCAGATGGAGACTTTGTGTTGCATCTTGATTTGCTAGTTACTACATCCTTGGTTACATTTTGCATTTACTACCAAGAGTATTCTTGTAGTTTGTTGAATAGTACTTTTGAAAGAAGAGGAGTGCTTTATGTCATTTCCCTTGAGTTTTTCCTTTGATTTGCATGCATCATCTCTGAAAAAAGAGAGATGGATGGTTTGTCCTGCCCTTGAGTATTATTTTTTGTTAATATATATATATATATATATATATATGTATATATATATATGTAGATATATATATAACATACCTATAGGGAACCTCCCATTAATGAGAGGAGAGATCAGTCCCCTTCTGATGTGGTAAACCTACACATTTAGATGACTAATCTTCCTACTTTGGCTGATCAGACCTATTTTTTATCAGTACACTGATCGACAAAATATTCAACCAACAAGTTAGATAGCCTTAACAAAGTTAAAAACCCTTTAGATACATGTGGTGGATGTTTTGTGGAAAGGAACACTAAATAGATACATATTAGAGTATGTTATTTCTATATATTCTTATTTGAATGAATCACAATTCAATTTCTTGAGGGAACCACATGAAAGTTATCTAAGCCACTTTCCCTTAGAAATTAGTAAATTTATGATTGACTCTAGATTTGAAACTTCCTCATTGATGGCTAAAAATATCTTACACATGATAAATGCAACTGGTGGGGAAATTAAGGGTTATACATTTGTATAGTATTGGTAGTTTAGCATGGAAGTCAGTTAGTGATAACTATGAAAACATAATTATGATGAGTCTAGGTGAAAGGCCATGATAGGAAGTGATCCCAAAGGGAAATGAGATGATATTAGAAGTGCCATGAGAATCCATAGGAAGGAAAAAAGACATAGTGATTGCTTCCTAACCATGGATCTTTTCCCTTCATTAGCATAGGTATGTGTAAAATACATAGGACAAACATTGGTGATAGTGGAACCCAATCCAATTAGGCCTAATTCCCCCATGTAGTGCACACTCATGCTTATTTGTTTGATAAAATTATTGTAATATATTGGGATACTAATAGTGTTGAGTTTGAAGTTGAGTCTAAAGTTGAATTCATAGAAGAGAATCTATGATTACAAGTTCAAAGTAGCATTTTAAAGCAAGTTAAACTAAATTTACCATTGTCATTTATCTATATAATTTAGTTAAGACATATTGATAACCTTGGAATACCATGTGGATTTAATATAATTAGTGAGAAAAATATTGTCCTAACTCTAATTAATCAACATTTACCAATGTTTTAGATGCTTTTATTTCTTTAGGAGGCATGAGTGGTAGTATTAGTAGTGGTTCCATTAGAGGTGTAAGTGGATCAGGAGGAATCTTGGGATGAATTAGATGACCATCACCATAAATTCCAATGAAACCACCTAGTTTACTTATAGTTTAATATTAGATGACACTTCATCTTCTTAAGTATCAAGGTGTTGAGAATGTAATTAGACATGTTCACAAGTGTGAAATCATTTGGAAAGATCAAGGCATAATTCATATTGAGCAGAAGGAAAATAAATTTTCCAATACCCTATTGGATCACACACACAAATGGTATATAAATTTTGATCCTCAACAATATATTTTAAACTATGAGCTATTATAAATTGATTTTACTTAGTAATTTGACATTCCTGAGTTTGAGCAACAAAGTATTGCTACTTTAAAATTTATTAAGAAAGATATCATTGAGAGTTTGCACAAATATGATGCTTGATTTAAAACATTTATGTATAATCTATCATTTGAAATCAATCAAATGCATCATGCTCAATGGTTTTTAGGAGGGTTATTATTTCCTTTTTGATGAAACTTATCTAAAAAATCTTTATCGATCTACATGAGGCACTATAAGTTTCCCTCTGTGTCAAATCTATGGGAAGTATAGACATGGGAACCAACCCCTTAATAGAGCCCAAAATATCTTATATGGCTTACCAAATAGATAATATTATGGATAATAATGCTCATGACACTCATTGTGGCCTATGGTGTGTTGACTATGAAGTAGAGGGTTATAACAGGAAAAATTATCCATGAAGGATCCTATGAAATATATAAATAATACCATGATGGATGAATATATCATTTGTTTTATCATGAAAACCAAGCCAAAGTGTCATTATATTGTAATATATGTGATGCATACACCCATGATACTAGTGACTATTAGGTCATCGATGAGATTCATGAATCATGTGTACAAGGTACTTGCCAATATTTTATAGCTAACGTAAAGGAAATTGGTGGGAAATAATATTTTAGAGGTTGAGGGTGTAGAAATGGATGAGGAGGTTGTCACTTTCCACCCAGGACATGTTACAAGTGTATATCTTTGGGACACTACCAGTGTGATTACATGGTCTACCCTATTTTTGAATTTAAAAAAGAAACATCAACTAGAGGAATGCCAAAACTTGTATGATACTATTACCAAATAATTTACTAATAAGGGTGTTTTAATGATACATACTACTAAAACTACAACCTCTTAGTAGAAACCATGCCCTACTACTCCACTAGCTGAATCCAAGATCAATATCACTACTCAGAGTGGCACTCATTCTCAACATGTTATTTCAAATATATATGTTGAAAAGATTTAGCATGAAGAACCCCATGCACAATAAGATCTATATGCCTAATATTAGAAAAAGGTGTTGCATGAAACAATGGCCTTGGTACATGAGATGTAATGAGAAATTAAGTTCTTTAAATACAAGGATGCTACCATGCGTACTAATAGTCAAAATGTTATGGTATAAAAAAACTTAGGGCATGATGAATTTCATGAGCTATGCAATCTATTCTTTATTGAGTACATCATCCCATTCTTGAATAATTGGTTGTGAAAAAAAAATGACAAAATCTTTGAAGGATCATCATTTTAACCATAAATGTAGACAAGAGACTCATGTCCAACCAAATGTAGAATGTAAAAAAGAGGTCATGTAAATGCATCCATTGATGGTTGGATGATCCATGATATATTGGTGGACACTAGTGTGGAGGTTAATGTTCTAAAAAAACCACTCCTAGAAAAAATTTGGGAGCCCCACTTTTCAACCTTCCCCACACATTTTATTTATGGGCACTAAGACTCGTGCACTACATATAGGAATTCTTAAATATCATATAATTAAAATCTTTGGTATCATGTTTAAGGGTGACTTTGAAGTGGTCAAGATTTCTGAAGCTAATGACTTTTCTTCTCTCTTGGGTAGACCTTAGTGTTATGATAAAAATGTTGACTTACATTTCAAGAAGCATTATATCAGCTTTGAGAATGACACTTAGTGTATGGTCATCCCTATAAATAATGACCAAGGGTATCCATTTATGGAAATCACTAATTTTTATGAGGATCTCAACACTATTTATAACATCATTACCCAAGGGAATGAACATGTGGACCATACTCCTAATGGTTTATTATAATGAGAAGACAAGTAGTCCATTTCAAACACTACAAGTATTTATTATGACCAATGGGCTCAAGGAGAATATGATATTACAAGGTTTGTTTGTGGTGTCCATTATAGATTCTTAATTTCCTCCCCCAAGTTATCTCAACATCACAAAAATTTATCATAATTGATCTACCACCCTTGAGTTTGGAACATGCACCTCAATCCCATGGTCAAATTGAGGTTAGGGAGTATTTATAGTAATTAGAAGACTATTATGCTAATGAATGTTTGCATGCGATTAACTTTATGTTTTAAGGAACATCTTATTGATGATGGTCTACTAATATATAACAATTTTAGACATGGGAATTAGTTTGTACCACTATGCACTATCACTTCCACCATGATAACCATGATCATGCCACCCTAAAATATGATGGTATTACTTCTCTATAAGGCCATATAACAAACTATGAAGGACTTTGGAGTGTTGAAGAAACATTTTTAACATAATAATTAACTATTCATGATTTTTATTGTAATCTACACACCTAAGCTAGGTTATGGTAAATCCATCAAGAAAACTGTAGGAGAATAGATACCTTGTAGTATATTAGATGTTGTTTACTTTCAATGTTTTGATTTTATTCTCCATGAATTGATTTATATTTGTACTTACAATCAATCCATTAGATATTAGTAGGCTATCATACATTAATTAAATACCATATACATCACATACATGCCATAACTAAAGACAATTTAGACATATTTCAATAACATGATACTCTTATCTTAGTTTTATTAGATTATGAATTTCATCTGAATATGTTTATTAATAATAAATATGTAGGGAAAGTAAAAGGTCATGTATCAGGTTGATGAGGGTACCAGTTCTGATCCCCTAGAACCAACATTCAACCACTTATATAGACATACATATTATGGGTCACATGATGTCATAGATACTATGCAGTCTAATTAGAAACCATATTCTACACCACTCCAAATGGTTAAACATAATATTAGGATGGAGGATGCACCTAAAATAGCCATTATTGGAAAATACTAGTTTGATATTGAGTTATCCAAAAATTATGAACTCTTTCAAGAATATTAAGACATTTTCCCATAAAGCTACACAAATAAGAAGGGAGTGCCTCCATCATTAGGAAAGATGCATATCAAGTTTGTTGAATTTTCTCTAAAGGTGAGGAAATGACCATATCAGATGAACCCTAATTTACACACTAGAGTTAAAGAAGAAATTGATAGTATGTTACATGCTGGAGTTGTTACTTCCATAGATGAGCCTAAGTGGGTTAGTCCTATGGTTATCAACATCAATAAATATGGTTGAATTAACATTTACATGGATTATAGGTAACTCAATTAATTATTTTATATTAACCCTTTCCCAAATCCATTCATAGAGGAAATTTTTCAAGGTGTTGTTTGATGTGAGACCTACACTTTCACTGATGGATTTTATGGCTATTATAATGTGTAGATTATTGAGGAAGATAAGAGAAAAATAACCTTTACAACAAAATATGGTTATTTTATGTATATATTATGTCATTTATCTTAAATAATGCATCAATGGTGTTATTTCACATTGTAGTGGAAACCTTTAATGATTTCATCCATAATTTCCTTTACGTGTACATTGATGACTAGACCATGTATGGTTTAGTGCATAACCACTATGATAATCTATGCCTCATGATTGAGTGTTATCATAAACTTTATATCTCCTTAAATATTAAAAATTGTATATTTTCCACACCATTTTGAATCCTATTATGACACATCATTTACTGGGATGGATTACTAGTGGATCCACCCAAGATTGTAGTCATCATCCAAATTTCGACTCCAACATCTCAACATGAGTTTTGTGTCTTCTTAGGCCACATTGGATACTATCATAATTCCATTTAGGTTTATGATAACATATTATATATAATGGAATAATTACTCAAATCAAATGGCTTATTCTTATGGACTATTATAAACCAACAAGCATTTGAGGCCCTACCCATGGTGACTGTGCCCATTATCTAGTTCTTAAACTAGATGTATCCATTTAATTTTCATGTTAATACTTTAGGAATGGAAGTGGGATACATCCTTTCACAATCAAATTAAATAAACCTTAATCATCCCATTTACTTTACCATCCAAAATCTCACACTAGCTGAAAAAAACTACTTTACTATAGATCCTGAGTTCTTATCCATGGTTTATGTACTCCAAAAGTTTCTCCAATACTTATTGGCCACTCCATTTATCTTATTTATATATCATGAAGTGATCAATTATTTGGTTAATAATATAATATTATATGGATGCATTTACTAATTGTTTGTCCCATTTCAAGAGTTCCAATTCTCCATGTTCATGAAACAAGGCAAAACTAATTTTGGCCCCAACCACCTCTCATGCATTTAATTTGGATAACTAGATTACATAATATAATATGATTTACTTGATGTTCAAATATTCCAAGTTATATGAATTCCTGAATAATTGGAATAAAGTATTGCTTTTCTCATAATAGGCTCAAGGCCATACCACCTTAGCATGCAAGAGAAATGATTAGTTATTTGCATTACCCCATTATAGCTTATTAAAGGAGACCTATACAAGATATGACATGATGAGGTATTATTAAGGTATGTAATAAAACATGAGCATGTTGAATTACTTCAAAAAGTCCATGAGGGTGTTGTATAAAGACATTAAATTGGTGACATGATAGTAATAATGGTTTTACTATATAAGTTATGGTGGCCCACATTATTCAAGGATGACAAATCATATGTGTGCCAATGTGATATCTATCAAAATTTTGGTAAACCAAAACATTGGGATGCCATTCCCCTTCATTCATTATTTGCTAATGAACCATTTGAAAAATGGGCTATTAATTTTGTTGACCCCATCCAGCTTTCTATAAGTAGACTGACACACACTATATCATTATTTCCATGTATTATCTCACATGATGGGTGGAAGAAACACCCACATAGGATTACAATGTTATTACCACTACTTATACAAAGAATCTATAATATGATAGTGTTAATCATATCTTTGTACTTCATCTAGATATTTTTCACCTAACAAGATTTCATATCAAAATGGAAATCTACAATATAATACATATCCAATATGCAATTCAAAATTTATTAAAAATACTAATAAGAGTCCAAGTGATATTTTAATAGAAATGATTCATATCGAGTTGATCAAACTAGATTTATATGGGAACATATCGTCACATGATATGGATTCCCATTAAGTCTAACTAATGATCATGACACCCACTTCATCAATACAAAAGCGTGCATCATCTTAGATAAATTAATGATTGCATACCATAAGACCACACCATATCACCCTCAAGCCAATGGTACAATTGAAGCCTTTAATAAAGTCCTTAGTAATGCAATTATTAATATTTTAAATGCTAGTTGCACTAATTGGGATAATCATGTTTTAACAATCTTATGGGATTATTGAAATACAAATAAAAGGTTAAATAAAATTATTCCCTTTAACCTTCTCTTTGGCACTAAATCAATCTTACCATTAGAATTCATTGTACCTTAATTATTTATTATGCATGGTTGTAGATTATATGAAGAAGAATACCTAAAGGCTCTACTAGATGATTTACTTCATTGGGTGAAACATTCATTCTTTCACATTGGATTAAAGGGTTTAAAAAGCAAAAAAAAATCTTGACATGATCGACATATCAAAATAAAAGTTTTTCATCATGGTATGCACGTATTGGTCTATGATTTGAAGTTTTCATACCATCTAGGGAAACTATAGATTTGGTGGGATGGCCCATTTATTATTATTTATATCCACCCAATAGGTTCTTATAAGTGAAAAAGGTTAGATTCATAATTCTTTCCATTCCATTTTAATGATAGCAACTCTGGCCCTACCATTATATGTAACACTTTTAATCTCTATAAAAAAGGTGTATGATAATAATTTATCTTAGGAATTAGTTTTATTTTTAAATAAGCATGTCATTGATTACACATCTTTTTTTAGGTTGAATTTAGCACATTTGGTACTCTCTTGTATTTGGAACTCTACCATTTATCACTATTACCTTCTTGGCAAATGAGTATCCCAAGGTTATTCCATAGAGGACCACACACATCTTTTAGTGTGGGGTAATTTTGAATATGGATAAATTAATTAAGCTATATCATGTAAAGAAAAGGTTGGGAGGAATTGTGCATGATCAAAGAAATATTATTGAATAAGGGGGTGTGTAAGAGGTGGCACGTGACCTAAGAATATGGGATAAAAATGGAAATGTAAATGACATTATAAAATGGTTAACATTGGAAAGGTAGTTCCCATGAATAAAAATGGAAATTTGATTTTTTAATAGTTGGCATGCATTATGAAAAAGGCACAATAAATTTCAAATTAAGGATGGGATAGGTTCTTTTATTGATGAGGTAATGGCATAAATGGAAAACATGTCAAATAGATGTCATGGCATGACATTTTAAGTATTAATTGTAGAAGTTATGGATGGTGGTGTGGAAGGGTAGTTAATTTAAAACATTTCCTATATATAAAATTTTTAGAGGGTTCTCATTCTCAATTTTACTATTGAAAACTTCAAAGGATTGTATAGCTTGAATACGTGTCTATAAGTAGTAGAGAAGGTGTCTTCATAGAATTTTAGTGAAAAAATGAATCAAAGTTTGAGGTGAAGGTCATTCAAAAAAATAGGATTAAAAATGTGACCATGAGAGCATACGAGAGTGAGTTTTAGGTTTCAGATGATACATATGCCATTAAAGGAAGTTGAAGTAGGAAGGCCGAAGTGTTTAATTTTGGAAAAAGTAAAAAAACATTTTCATTTGAAATAATTAGTTGGTCATGCTTCAACCTTCATACACTCTAGTTAGTGATGTGGACAAATCAAAATTCAAGAAGGAGAAGAGACCTATTATACTTAATCTATAAAGTAGAAGAGTGAAAGGGCACAAAGGAAGGTACTCTTGTTTTATCCAAGAATATGGTTCTAATGTACCCATTATTCAAAAACCATACATGACTAACAAGGAGAGAACCTGGAAGAGTTGGTGGAAGAGATATCTCTTAAGTAGGCATTGAAGATGGAATGTATAGGGAAGAAGGATACCATGACACCACCTCCACCTCTAGTTTTAATATAATAAATGCAGTACCTAATATAGTCTTGTGCTTGTATAATTGGGAATTCAATATTTCCACTTATCAAGTACTTGACTACAATCATTTACAAACCAAGAATTAGGGTGACTTACAATGAGACTACTAGATTGAGCACAAAAACATAAATAGTGAGGTCACCTATGATCTCACATTTCACAATTTATTATAGGATGTGTGTGTATTTCAACTCTTCTAATTGCCATACTTTGGGAAGCCTCAGGAAGTGGTAAGATTTATAATTTTGTGCATCCAAGAGGACTACATTTACTTTATAGGGTATAGAATTTGGATTACCCCTAATGTATCAATAAATTAATAGGGTTATTATGTTTAGGATCTGATATCCATGTGGATATTGATTATCAATAATCTATTGATAAAATGGTGATGGTGTTAAAGCGTAATAAAGAAGGTCATGCCATGTACATTATAAAGTTTTTAGTTCTTAAAATCCAGATAGCTATGCGCTTGACAATGACAAATTTAATGGGAATGAATAGATGTAAAAATGTGTATATGACCCACCTCTATCTCATAAGTCAAGTGGAAAATGGGACTAAATAAAATTACTCCCAATATTTTGTTGAGAGAATTGAATATGTGGAAAAGGCCCATCAAATGCCTAACTATAATTTTCCATAGGGAATGAATTTACTTTTGTTTGTTTTTTGATGAAATTAGTGTCCTAAAGTATTTTGATAAAAAAAATATTTTCATTTACCCATCATAACACAAGTCCCCTACTAAGAGGTTCAAACACTTTACATGTGTAGGCACCATTACATCCTCTTGCAAAATGAAGATGAAGGGTTGGTTTGAGGGGATGAAAGAAGCTTTTGGTAATGAATGGTGCATACCTAAATATTTTCCCATGTTTATGGGGAGATAACTTTAGTTTTTTGTTAAATAAAATTATTCACTTGTGTAGATATGGATGGATATCAGTGATAACATGTCAAGAAAATTTGATATGCTATATGCATACACTAATTTTTTTTCATAAAATACATTAATCACATTATAGATGTGTGGTTGATAATCATTGATGTTGAGGTTCACACTCTTTTCATTTTATATGTTTATATGATAAAGTAGGCATACATAGAGTGACATGAATTAGATAGAACTGATATAAATCCTTTTAAGATAATCATTCAGGGAAAAATATTTTTGGTCTACTATATCCTCAAGCTCAAGAAGAAAAAATTGAGAAACTGAGAGACAAATAAATAACCCCTCCCTCCTCAACTAGAAACACTAGTAGAAGGAATGACATATGAAAATGAAAAGAGAACAAGAATTGAAGCCACTGGTTTTAGAAGGGTACAGGAGGAACAACCTAGAGCTAACACCAAATGACAAAGTCAAGATTCATCAGTAATGGAAGCCCAGGGGTTACCTAAAAAAAAAATGAAATATGGCATCACTACCACAAAATAATTAACTATCTATTTGGGGCTAGAGATTTTAGTGACCAAAGTTTTGATCTTTGAACAAGATGAAGTTTCTCCAATAGCATAGCCTTAAAAATATCCCACCCCTAAACATAATAAATAATAACATAAATGGACATTGACATTCTAAAACCTATTAAGGAAGAGGTAAGAATAGGGACAACCCCTAAAGAAGAGGACGAAGACACTGACACAAGTGACCAATGGTAAATGGATCCAAAACTTGTAGATCTAGAGTGGGATCCTCACAAGGGCAATGGTCCTATTGAACAAGTAGAAGAGATGCAATACAAAAATTAGGGTCATGATGACCTTCCAGATCATGCCTGATTCTAGCAAAGAATCCTAGATAATTAACTTTATATGTGGGATTATTTCCCCAAAAATAAATCCATCATCAAAACTCAACACAAACTATATTTTTATATGGACATATACAATGATGAAGGAAGTTATGAGATTCCTAAGGCTATCACTAATAAATGTCTAGAGGGGGTATACATTGTAGATTTTTTTCATTGGATCCCCTTAATTTTTTTATACCTCAAGTACATGTGGCCCTAATAAAATTATCCCTTGATGTCACTAGGCAAAATATTATCCATAGTGATGATATTGGTTAGCTTTACCTCAAACATTGTGAGGTATTCTAGATGTACTTAGAGGAACATGATAAAAGGTGAAGGCTTGAAGATTAGCCAGAGTCATTGAAGTTCCAACATGACATAGTTGAGGTATCTTGACAAGGACACTATCCCTTTGTGATATGGTCTTGAGGAGCAAGCCAACACTTATTGATGGGATTCCTCTCACCAATAAATCCATAGACAAACTAGAGACACTAGTGAATCTTCTGCTCATGAAATACAAGAACCAAGTGAACCCCAAACAAGAATAGGTTTGGTCAATAAAAAAATTCATATAGGCCATAGACATCTATAAAATATTTTTGATCGAATTAGGTGCCACTATTCCCATTGTTGATGGGGTTTTTCTAAGCTGTTGTGGTAAAAAAATTAGAATCGCATATTTATCCTAAATAAAAATAGTGTCATCAATTGGATGAGGATGTGTTAAATATAAAATATACATTCTAGTGTGCCAAATTATTCTAAGATATAGATTAACTAGAGAAACAAATAAGCACCCATCACCAAGATCTTAATGCTAGTTTTTTAACACTTTGAGGGTACATTTTGGTAGAAGTCAGGTCACTTAAGGATGTGCATAGGTCTATAACTTCTAATCTTGAAATTTTTTTTACTCAAGAAGATGATTTCATAGATCAACCCAAGGAAATGAATTGACTACATGGTAATGTAGAAGTGATTTCTTCCAATCTTCAAACTGCACTAAACCAATGGGAGGAGATCAAATGCCAAGTGTAATAAATAGGTGTATTCATATAAAATGTCTAAATTGGTAGTTTGAGTGTGGCTTGTGACACCACATTTTGCATGCTCTTCTAACCCTTATAGACACCTTTTTTTATCATTTCTAGTCATCTAAAACCTTCTAAATGATCATTCCACCTGAGCCAAATAATATTCCCCATGTCGAACCTTTTCCCCTAGGTCTTGGTCCTATAGGATATGAGCACCACATTTGGATGATAACATCAAACACCAAAGTGTCCCATTTTTGGCAGTCCTATCCATTTGGACTTTGAGACCTAATGGTCATTTTCATTCGATCTTTATCCTTAATTAGGTCAACCTAGTGTGAATACATCTGATCCATGACCATTTATTCCCTATAAAATCCCACTCAAAACTAATTTACAAGGAAGATGACCAAACTTACAAAGCAAGAAAGAATACAACCAAATCACTAAGATAAACTTCCCTATTCTTTGCACACATTCACCCAACATAGCTAAAAACATACTCAAATCTTCATACCAGTCCCTAACCACCTCAAAAACTATCAATTTAGCATTTTAATCTACATCACACTATTTCACAAAACACACTAAGTGGGAGAACTACATATGGCTTGATCCCTCTTTAGAGTATTAGTATGTAGGCAGTGTGCCCACACAAGGGGTGTGGATTGCATGTTCAGTAAATCTTACACACTAACCCCCCTCTTTCTCAAGTGAATCAAATATAATTTTATCAAGCATGATGAGGGGTTAGCGTTTGAAAAAAAAATCATCTCTACAATGAATTCCATCGACAACTAGCACTCATTTTTTTATAGGCATGCTCACACAAGCACATCACAACTACCTAAAAAGTTTTAGGTCTCTGTGATCAGTTTGGATAATAGTGGTGGGAAAAGATAATAATTATAGACACCAAATCATCCACTTTTTGATGCTCCTATCATTTAAATGAATAAAATATAGATTTAGGTTTATGACACCTTCCTATTCCTACACAACCATTTTCAACCTATGTACCAACCATCTCATTCTATTTTCTAACTAAGTTATATTTCCTCCTATTTATTACTATTTTTAGAAAGGTGACAAATATAAATAGTTACACAAATTATGATTTTATTTATTGTTATATTCTATATTGATTTATTAATCTAGACCCTTAACTAAAATAAGAATAAAACTCCATTATTTCCAAATTAGTTAAATCAATAGAACCTAAATTTTTTTATTTGAAGAATATTCAACATATTTCATGATGGACTATCAGTTTAGTGGGGTTTTATATAGGACCCTAATTTTTTTATTTATGTATTCTAAGGGTTTTTTAGTCCTAGCATGTAAGATCAAGGGCATGAGAATGGCAGAGAGAAACTTGATGCTGAAGAGATGTTATGAAAGAGAAAGTCATTGAAGTGAAATATGCGGAGGACCTTGCCATTAGAGAGAGAGTTTTTAGAGATAAGGATATATAAAATAAGGAGAAGCAAAATATGTATGACTTTGATAAAAAATAAAGACTTGGATAAGGGAATAAAAATCAAAGATGATTATGACATAGCTCATAATAGCATTAAAAGATACTAGTTCAGCATGAACTTAGCATTTATTCCTGAGAAAATAGGAGAAAGAACATGGATATATGTCATGGATGGAATATATATGGTCCATTAGCCTTGAGTCAAAAATATTCTATTGTAATGGATCACCATGATTTCTTTTTTCTAAAATAATCATTGGCTAGTCATCATTATTATATTAATGATGTAACCTAAGGAGAGGGGTTGGGTTATGTATAAATACCCCTCAGTTTTATTTATAAAATATACATAGAGAGAATAATAGAGAGAAAATGCTTCTATATTATATTCATAATCTTCCATTATTGATTAGTAAGCTATGGTGTATTAATGACTATAATTTTCAAATCAAATTAATGGAATCACTATTTTTATCTACAAATTCTAAAATATGTGCTAATATGTTATTATGGTGATAATTAGAATTATGTGGAATGTATATATTGAATAATATGGTTAAACCTAATATTATGTTTATAATAATGATAAATAAATTTAACTAAGTTCCTAAGTATAGACATAGAGTTAAGTTTATCCACAACCACACAATAGAATCAATGGGAACCAATTTTGGCTATATGCTTTAGGTGGATGAGTGAGGTAACTACTCACATGATATATCGACATGCTATATATTTAGCTTCCTCCTTTCTTTTAGGTGCATTACTAGTATTTAGTCAAGAAAATATAAGTATAAGGCCCAAATTTTAATTAGCTCTCACTTGAGAGAACTGAGTTCAAGTCCTAACAATAGAACTAAAATTTTGGGTTATTCTTAATTTTGATTTACTAAATACTATTCACATGCCTAAAATAAATGAGGAATATAATAAGCTAGTGCATTGACATATCATATGAATAGTGACCTTGCATCCTCACCTAAAGCATGCAGCCAAGACTGATTCCCATTGATTCGACCACATGGTGGTGGATAAACTTAACTCTTTATCTATACTTAAGATCTTGGGTTAGTTACACTTATTTTTCATTAATATAAACATTATATTATGGTTAACCATGTTAAATTCACTCCAAACATTCCACATACTTATAATTGTCACCATAGTAACAAATTGGCAAATATTTTAGAATTTGTAGATAAAAATAATGATTCTATTGATTTCATATGAAAATTATAGTCACTCATACACCATAGCTTATTAATGAATAATGAAAGATCAAAAATAGAATTTGGTAGCATTTTCTCTCTAGTATTATCTCTCTATTCATTTTATAAACAAAACTAAGGGGTATTTATACACAACCCTAACCCTCTCCTTAGGTTACATCATTAATATAATAGTGATGACTAGACAATAATTTTAGAAAATAAGTCATAGCAAGCCATTACAATAGAATTCTTTTGACTCAGGCCTAATGGCCCTTATATATTCACTCCATGCTATATGTCCATGCTTTTGATCCCATTCTCTCAAAAACCAGTGCTAAAGTCATACTTGAATAGACTCTTGTTATGATTTAGTGAGTTGTTTCATAACTGTCTCTACTTATTGTGCCATTGTCCAAGTCTTGTGATTTTATCTAAGTCTTGCATCTTTTATTTCTCCTTTTTTTAATCCTTTCTCTCTCACAACTCACTCTCCCACACAAAGGTCCTTTGTGCCTTTCTCTTTAACACCTTTTTTTCCATGCCTTTCTCTTTTTTGTCAAGGTCCTTCACACCATTCTTATGACCTTGATCTTTCATGCTATGGCTCATAAAACCTTAGAATATATAAATACAAAAATTTAGGTCCAACACACCATTTAATTCCCTATGAAAATAAGTGATTCATTATCACCTCTAATAATAATTCCCCCTGCAATGATCACTCCCCCTCTACCTCTAAAGATCTAAGACAAACTAAAAAATAAGGGGAAATTATTATACCCCAATGGGTCAAAGAGGTATAAGGCTAAAAAATTAAAACTTGGTACTCACCTATATTCCCATAGTTTCTACCAAATTTGATAAAAAAAAAAGTGGCATAATTCAAATGGTGATAAATAGGAAAGTGGTGAACATAAGTATGAGGGAGGAGACAAATTTTTAAGAAAGAGAAAACATGTTCCCCTTAGCAAAAAATGACAAAAAGAATCCAAATGACCCTATAAAATACATAGAGGATTTTTAATATTTTATGGATATAATTTTGGAGGTGATGAAGGAGATGTATAGGAGTAATTATGAAGAATAACAATATCTACTATAGAGATAGACCATCCATGCCCCTCAAGAAATTATAGATAGTGTCTAAAGTCTAGTGACAAGGTTGTATAACATTTTGAATAATATTTGAGTTTCTAGAGGTGAAATTCAACCTAAGAGGGTAAAGGTGATAAAAATATGGAACCAAATAATTTTTTTTGAAAAGAGGATTACCCTCCTGATGGAGTGTGCAAGAAGTAGTGAATTCAATCATTTGAAGCTGATGCCTACCCAAGATTTTGTATGGGCCTTAAGAATGTAATTATAAAAAGGAATGTACCCTTAATTGGTACACATAATTGAAAGTTTTGATAGGGAATTTTTCAAACCATGAGAATTAGGCATTAAAAATTAAGAGATATGAGGGTCATAGATGTGATAACCTCTTCTAGAAAATTAGTGAACAAGACCAATTTTGAAACACTCCTTAAATTAACTAAAAATAGCTTCAAGGAGGAAGTTAAAGGAATTATCTATAAATATAATTATGAGATTCTACAATTAATAAATTTTTCCAAATATATAGTAACTAAATTTTAATCCCTTCAAGTAGAGTTTAAGATCTTGAAAGCAAAGCATACAAGGCTGATGGCTAAAACAATCAAAGTATTCAATCCTTATTTGATCAATTTTGATATTTCAAAAAAGAGTTTGAAACAAAAAATGCATTATTCAAGAAAATCATATCTATAGATGGAAATTTAAGGTTTATACCCAACACATATCTAGCCACAAGTGTCTCCCCATCATCACAAGGTCCCTATTTTTCTGGATATGTAGTAATGGATACTCAAACAGGGTCATTTTTTATCACTTAAGAGGCTACAATAACTAATTTTATTTTTAAAATTGTCATGCAACCATTTCCCTCTTATAGTAGTGCCACATCATCTCCACTCTAATTATGTCTATATTTATATGTTTAAATTAATTTAGGATTAATGGATCTAAATTTATTTGGCATGTATATATAAACTTTTGTACATACATGTTCTGCATGATTCTAACACATATATCTATTATTTAATATATAAACATATACTTCAATTGGAGGATGAGGCATCCCCTCCAAAATCCTATATATATTTTTATACTCCAATTCCTAAAGGGAGGAGAATTTTGACTATTAAGATAAATAAGAATTTTTAAAAATTATTCTATAATTAGTATCAATGTGCAAATCTTTTTCCTCTCTAAACTTGTGAACCTTGTAAAATGTTCCATTAAATTGGTATCTTAGTCTTTTGGATGTGCATGATTATTCTTTTAATACCCATAATGTCCATTTGTAGATGTGTAATTATAATCTCACAAACATGACAATATTTGATTATATATGCTAAAGTTCACCATATTCTTGTTCTCTTAAGACTCGTAACTATGTTTGATTATTTGTATGATTATAGTATATTGAAACAAACATTGGTTCTTTATTTTTTGTCCAACTTTTAGTTCAAGATACAACTCAAAAAGGTTTTATCTTGTTTAATCCACAAACCTTCATTCCTACCCTAACTTTATTTATTTTGATCATGCCCACCTTAGGTTAAATTAAACATTAATTCACCCATATCAATTATATTTAGATTCATATCATATCTAAATCATCTAAGGTAAACAACTACTCTAGTCATCATTATTCCACCAATAGGTTGTTTACAAAACCTAATACCCTAAAACTCGTGTCTTGGAGTGAATATTTTTCACTAATCCTAAAACATTAGAGGCTACCTTGTAATGTTCCATGGTGTGCATAAAACCTACATTAATAATTATTTATTTAGAATTATAATCAGGGCATGAAACTCTAATTTTATTCTTTGAAAGAGATTAGTTGAGTTTCACTAGATATACCTAGAAGATTAATAAGGTCTACCTCAAACACTAACTTTCTATTCTCAACTTTGTAAATACATATAAAAGTTAGTTATATAAATGGGACTTGAGAGGATCCCAGGACTAATCATATTCCCTAAAAACATGACCATGTCCTCCTCTATATTTCTAAATCTTCATTAATAGGTTCTAATATTTTTGTCCTTGGAGACATGCATGATATACCTAGAAACCCTAAGAAGTATCTCCATTCCTTATCTCCTTTAGGAGTTAGGACTTTCTAATAACATGTAAAGGCTTTCAGTACTACTTTAGGGATACCCAATGTATTCCATAAGGATGTAACATGCAGATTATTTCCCTTTACATTGCAATATGTTTCTTATGACTAGCTGTTTAATGTCCCAGAAGGGTCTATTACATCTTAGAATCAATGTCAAAACGCCTTTATAACATAGTTTGGATAATTCACAATCCTAAGTGTCATATACCAACACTTTGAAAGTATGAAAAATTAATTGAATGAACCAATTTGAGTATTTAATTTAATATTTCAAAAAATGTACAATTGACTTGAGGTTTCCTATAAACTAACTGAGGAGTTATCCCTTAAATTATATAAGAATGCCTTGGACCCTATGACTATTTTTTCTCAACATAGCACCTAACATTACCTATTTGTCACTAGCCTATACTAAATCTATTAACATTTATACACAATTAAATACTCATTCACAAGATTTGGCCTCACTTCATATTGGTCTTAATTTTCCAACCCTCAACCTAATTCCAAATGTTAATCATAATGTTGTGGCTTGAAATTAGAACCAGGTGTACACTCAATTGCTTTTAGCTCATGATCCACCTAACTTGCACCTTATATTCTTGAATAATATTATGTCTACATCCAACCAAAAAAAATTAGAACCAATATTTGATACTAGTTGATACAACTACTAAATAGGTTATTATTGTTAATTCTACAAAAGAAGAATTGGATGACATCCAATGAATTATACCAAAGTTGAGCAATGAATTATTGAGCATGTAGAAGCAAATGGGAAATACCATGGGACACAATTTCAATCATAACTTTGCATTTTATAGGTACAACATGCCTTTCAACAAACATGGAAATAATATAGATCAATAACCATGCAATAAGATGCTAAAAATAAATATCTTGAAAGCAACCCTTCATAATTAATGTTGAGTCTGTAACATGACATAACATGGTGAGTTAGATTGCATAAAATTTTTCACTACCTTAAATATATTTTAGAAGTAAATGGATAGACATAAAGTTTTTGTAAATCAACTAGAACCATCTTATTATACCATTCTAGGTCATCCCAACATAGCCATTATCTTTGAGACATATGACTTGTCATTCCTAGTAAAGATGAGAATAAACCTGAGGATAATACAAATGAAATCCATGATTTCTATCAGCATCAAAGGAATAATTAAAATTTGAGGGGAAATTATCCTACTTCTACCTCCACACTCCCAAACAATAGTGATATTACTCGCATGGATCCTAAGGCCAATAGTAATTTCCCCTCCAAAATATAATGATAAGTTACAAAGTAAAAATCCACAAATCAATGGAGGGTAAAATATTATGGAAGATATGTAGAGATCAAGGATAATATTAGTCTTCATGAGCTAACCTATATCACTGAATAAAGAGAGTTGTTATTTATTACTTTTGTTAGGAGATTATTTACTAATAAATCAAAAGTTACACATGCAAATATGGTTGATTATAAGGATAAGCCTTAAGGTACCAACTTTTGAGTTTATCATTATAATGTTTAGAAATAGTGTTGATAATTTTTTGACTAACTTAGGTGTTTCATCTAATGTAATGACCACAACTATATGTAAAAAAATAGGTTTAACCCTAGACAAGTCAAAAAGAGTGGTCTCATAACTAGACAAGTCTTATGTCCCATGTGTTGGGGAGTTAACAAATGTACACATTCATCTTGCATCAGATCTATGTGTACATTAATACATAAATATTTTAGTCATGGACATTCCAAAATCTTATGGATTGATTTTGAGTCATAATTGGTTAAAAACACTAAATGGGTACATGGCAACTGATTTTTAACAAAAAGGGTAGCCAACCAGATTTGAGTAGACTAAGAACCAGAGATGAAGTTCATGATCTTAGAGTAAAATGATAAGAATTAAAAGGTTTAATTTTTATCCTCACATGTATATGTGTACACTTTCACTACCAAGCAAGAACCTCATGATCAATAATTTAAAGGTCCTTATTAGTTAGGTACTCTATATTTTAATAGAGCAAGATTGAAGCAAGGTTTAGGTGTTGGCATAGATTTGATTGACCCAAATGAGATGAAATATATAGCCTCCTAGAGGGTACAATTCCATTTCACTAATAATAAATCTAAGTATGAATATCTAATTATCAATTTGTAGTTTGCATTAAAGCATAACATCAAGCAATTGAAATGTTTAGTGATTCAAAGATATTTATTAACTAGATTAGAAATAAATATTGATATAAACTCACTTAATTGAAGAAATACAAACACCAATCATGGGATCTAATTGAATCCTTTAAAGTATTTAACATCAAGTCCACCTCAAAGGAATAAAACCATATAAGAGACTCACTAGCAATTTCAGCTACCAAATTTAGCACTGTTCTAAGAATCCAAAATACAAAAACTATCTATGGAGTTGGTTCCTTACCCCTTTATCCTAGACAATGTAGATAACTTTTATATATTTAAATATGATTAATATATTTTCTAATTTATGAATATTTATAGAGCCTTTAAATCTTAGATGATATATGAAAGTGATGTTAAACATATGAACATAGAAGATCTTAGAGAAGATAGTTTTTTAAAATTGAAATAAAATTGATTTCTTATGGGGATGGTCTCCCTAGTATTATATTTAAACATGGATCCACAAGTACAAAATATAAAACAAATTAAAGCAACTAAGTCTAATTTTTTCAAGTAGAATCTAATCACTAACCAAGATCCCTAATATGTAAACATTAGCCTAAGTTTAACTGAAAGTGAGAGACAAAATCTAAAGAGACTACTGACAGAATAAAAATGCTTGATTGCCTAGACATATGAAGATCTGAAATTGTTCGACCCCAGGGTCATCACATACTATCCCACTAAAGCTAGAATATAAGTCCTTTAAGTAGATATAAAAGCCAATAAATATAATTATATAACCTCTCATCCAAATATAAGTTCAGAAGATATTGGATGCCAATATTGTCTTCAAAAATATGAACCAATCATCATAAAAATACAACCTAATTAGAATGCATGCTTGGGAAGATAGAATGAGATTAAAATATTTTTCAAGTGTTAGAATAAGTGTAAGATAGAATGAAGACTACCTTCACCACCAAGTGGGGAATTTTTTCATATAAAAGGATTATTTTTGGCCTAACTAATGTAGGAACAAAATTTCAACAAGATATGGTATTTTTATTTCAATAACTCATTAGAAAATGCATCATCATCTTTATGGATGACTTAACAGTGTTTTTAAAAGACAAATTTGATCATATAGGCCATCTATAGACATCATTTGACATGTGTATAAGATATGTATATCACTCAATCCAAAGAAGAACATCTTCAAAATCATTAAGGGAAACTTGTTAGACCATGTCATCACTAAGGAGGGGATCTCTATTGACCTAGAATGAATCTAGGCCATTTATAGGCTAACACCTTCTAAAAATAAGAAAGAGTTGAAATCTTCCTTAAGTAAGATAAACTTTTTAATAAAATTCATTTATAAAATTAAACATATTATCAAGCTATTAAAATCCATGTTAAATAAAGATGCCAAAATAGAATGGATAATAGAATCCAAGAAATATTTTCAAGACATCAAAAATACCATTACGTAAGGTCCAATTATGATCAAACAAGATTTCACTAAGTATTTATACTTTTATCACTTGCCTCAGAGCATACTATAGCAGTTTTACTCACATAAAAGGTAGACAAAAATGAATATACAATTACTTTTGAATCATTCAGTGATAGATAAAGAGATATATACATTGGTTAAAGTTGTGAAGAATTTCAAGCATTATATTCTGAGGAGCAAGACTTATGCCATTGTTTTTAACCTAACTATCAAGCTCACACTCAGATATAAAGAATTGGGAAAAATAAGAGATAAATGAATGAAAATATTATAGGAGTTTAATCTTGAAATCAAACAATATAAGATGATGTGAGGCTAAATAATCATCCATCTCATGACTAAGACTAATCCGCACATTCATATTGAGTAAATAAATGAGACCTAGGTGATTGGTGGTGAATGGTTTACTCATATAATCTATTATTTACTCATAGTTTTATGTCCCCATGAGATAAATAGAGAGTAAATACGAGACCTTAGGCTTCAATCAACCCATTATATGATAAATAAAAGAGTCTTATACCATAATAACTATGAAATAAAATTTTTGAGGTGTGTTTCAAAATAATAAGTTGAAAACATCTTGGATATTCTACATAAAAATATAGGTAGTGGTCATCCCTCAAGAAACATAATAGCTCATAAATTATTGAGAATAGGATATTACTAGCCTATGATTTTTAAAAATGTCCACAACCATGTCATAACCTACCATGAATGCCATGTGTTTGGAAAAAGAGAAATGAATGTTTCCATGCCTCTATAACCACTCATTGAAGGATTCCATTTTGTGTAATTGGGTCTTGAATTAATTGGGGTAATAAACCCAAATTATTTAGTATGACATAATTTTTTCCTAGCATCCATTGACTATCATACCAGATGGATAGAATTTATGGCCACTAGGAATTTTAGAGCACTGGATATTATCAATTTTATGAAAAAGAACATATTAACCAGGTTTGGTTATCTAATTATTTAGTTTATTATATTGGTTTATCTTTCCAATATACTAAATACACTGAGTTGAATTATAACAAACACATCACCATTAAGTTCTATTCAACTTACTATTCATAAGGGAATGGATTGGCTAAATCTACCAATAAGAAGCTGATGGATACCATCAAAAATTTAGCACAAGATAAACTAATAGAATGACACCTAATACTGAAGTATGCACTATGGGAAAATATAAAAAGATGCAAACAACCCTTTAAGGCTTCACCTTTTCTAATAGTGTATGGATAGTTGCCAATTTTCTCCATCTCTCTTAAAATCCCAATGTACCAATTTATGCAAGAGTACATGGGGCAAGATGAAATAATCTAGTCCAGACTACTCAACATAGTCTATATAGAAGATTGATGAGATAAAACACTACTTAAATTTAGAAAACATCAAGACATTATCAAAATATGGTTTGAAAAAAAGGTCTAAAGTTAAGGCTTTCAAGATTTTAGACCTAGTGCTTTAATGGGATAAAGCACATGATAATAAGGGACATCATGATAAGTTCACTCTTTTGTGAATTAGGGAATATCAAATATATGAAATTCTTGGTAAAAATTCCTTCTTCTTAAAGGTCTTCCAAGATAATGACCTCAATTTTCTAGTTAATGCATAATATTTGAAACACTATTTAATGGTTACTCCAATTGGAGACATTTTTAAATAACTGTAAGTGAAGATGTAGACATAAGAGTTGGTTAGATTTATCAATTTTTAAAATATATTTCCTATTTTTTATGTTAATATTTCCTATTTTCCTAGATTAGTGTTTCGTACTTTATGTAGTCGCTTTGGGTAGATTAGTTGTTATGCTCTCTGGATTGGCATTCTTAAAATAATGTAATAGACCAACTAATTTCCTATGTTGAAGCTAAAAAATACTTGATAAAAATAAGGGGATGATATAAAAAATAATAAAAATTAGTACTCACCAATATATGTTCTATAAATTCTTGAGTTTCGAAGATTGAGGTATGTGTTACGACTGAATTAAGTTATACTTGGAATAAGTGAGATTACAAGACCTTTAGGATTTACTCTGATATACTCATTTAAATTTTAGAAATACTTTACATTTCCAAATATTATTTTCAATATTACATGATAAAAATTGGATGGGAGATAATAAACATAAAAATGGATGCACCACACTAGCAGGGATGTTTTGATTAAGTTTTTTTATACATACACCCAACCAATGGTGATTATAAACCCTTATTCTATCTATGTTCAAGAAATATATCATGCAAATTTATTGAATACGTGTGATTTAAGTAATCTCTTCTAGGGATATAGACATTTGGATGGTAGTAAACAAGGCTTATAGTGGAATTAGAGGTATCTCTATCGAGGATATGGACATCTGGTTGGAAGTAGAGTAATGCCCAATTTACCTTACTATTTGGTTACAAATCTCAAGTAAAAATGAGACCTATAATGTTTATATAGGGATTTGTTAAAAATATCATAACAAGGGGAAAATAAATTTCACAAAATCACACACATAGATACCAGGAATGAAAAGGGTTAATAAGTTGCATACGAAAGGAGTCTTTTAATAGTGACTAGTTTACTCTTTTTTTTTTAGAGTTGAAATTATATCATGATACATTGCCAAAATTATGAGTTCTCAAATACTTAGGATTATTTTCCCATTGAATCACCATTTGTTGTGCCTTAACACACACACACACACACCCCATTTTATTAATTCAAATAGGGACCCACTATTGTTTGAATATCTTAATTCAAGGTCATATAATCCTTAGATAACCATGATATTGGTTTTAATGTACATAGGTCTAAGGTTGTACTCAATGTCTAAATTTATAAAAATCCATATTATTAAAATGAAATCTTGGGAATTAATTATTATTCATTTTAATCTTTGAACTTTCATTATTTTTATCAAAAATTAACATTATGATTTTTATGGACTAATGGAGCTAATGTGCCATGTTATATTGTTTTTTTTTTTTAAAATTTTTGTGGAACTATTTGTAAAGACTTACAAATTATCCACATCTAGGCCATACCTATATTATGTTCTAGATATCCAAGATCGAGACAAGTGATAATATCACGTTACTTAAAGCCCTTAATCCCCCATAAAAATCACTAAATATTTAAAATTTATAGGATAGATGGAACTATAACATTATTCAAAACACACCACAATTTAACAAAATTTAAATACCTTATTAATACTCAAGTTAATATAGGCTATGCACATGGAAAAAATATGCTAATCAAGACAAAGTCTACTTTATGAAACATTCTAAATTATTTGAGTTACCAGGACCCTGAGAGTGCACCACATGGAAAAAAATTTCTCACCTAGAACCTAGAAGGTTAGAGCAAAGCCTAATGCTTCTATGGCCCCGTAGTCTAAGCACTCCATATTTTTGAGTCTCTAATTTTCCTAGCTTAACCCAAATCTTAAAGGAGGAAGTATCAACTTAATGACCCTATGGCCTCATATTCCCAAGCCTCTGAGATTCCACAACTTTGAGATCACACCATGTATCAACATCCTAGTATCTAATACCTCTCAAATGAATACATAGTTTAAACTCAAAATATCTAATACGTTGAGTATCCACAACCCCAAGAGTTATCCACATGGCTCAATTTTGTTAACTCATAGTCCTAGAGCATATAAATCAAGATCGTAAGTCTAAAGACTCTGGGTGAACAAGAAATAAACAAGTGTCACAATCAAAGAGATACATGGATAAAATACACATAAATTATTTCTATAGATAAATAAAATTTGATAAGTGAGAGATCAAATCCTAACTTAAAGGGATGACTAGACACACATGAATTGACTAAAATTTAACATTTGGAAAATAAAAACCTACCAAAGTTGACTAGTAAATTTAAATCTAAAAAGGGATAAAATAAAATAAAATATTCACATTGATGTTGCATAAATTATGAATTCAAGGTGTAGGCCTTGGTAATATATGTGAAATCCATGCAAATACAATTAACTCTGCCATTAATATACATTTCTATTTTGAGCTCTCAAGTGACCAAAAGCCTTATTTTTTTAACAAATCCATAGGAATATCTAGATATGTTGTAATGAAAATACACAGTCTTCTATTATTTAAATGGAATATCAAAAAACATCATGCATACAATCCCATTATACATACTCCATTATTAGGAGCACCAAATACATAGACACTATATTAGACAAAATTTCTCTAAATTTCAAGTTTCCTTACTATTCAGCCATCTATAATGCAGTAAAATCAATAGCATCATAATATTCACAAGATCATCTATCCCAAGAGGATAAGAAGTAAATTGATTTTTTTTTTACAATAAATACCATGGGGATTCAAAACATATCTAAAATACCATAGGTAATTCCATCTATTGATTTGATTTGTGATGTGTTCTTTAATGGTACTTGATCTGGGGATTATCTACATCTCATAAAAGGAAAAAATGTAATTGCATACTTTTATAAATAGGAATTTGAGAGGTACCTCTATATTTTAGGTCATAAGGTTTCCTATAATAAAGTATCAACTAATGTATGGATAGAGCACAATAGTGTGGAGGGGAAATTGAAATAGTGGTTATTGAAGGGTCAAAGGTTAAATCCAAAGGGAGGCATTTCCTCAAGTAACATAATTAAATATAGTTTTGATATTATAATATATTGTTGAAGAATTTTCATTGATGTCATGGTGATGTATTGGAGGTGCCCAAGTGAGTGGATTAAATTATTTGATAGTCTAAGTGATAATGACAAAGTGTGTAATGTGCTTGTCCTAGTATGCTTGAAGTAGGCTTGGTTAATCTTTAGGGTTTCATTATTTAGAGATGATGAGGGATGAGTCTAAAGTATTGATATTTTTAAATAGGTATTATATGTTATGAGTTATTGTGTGCATGAGTGTAATTCATCTATTAGTCCATAGTTTTCATCTAGACATTTTGGGTCTAATGGCAAAAAATCTAAGTAGGTAGTTTGATGACATAATAATTACCACACATAATGAGTCAGGGGAAGTTGGTCATATGGTTGTTATGAAATTAGTCCCATGTTGCTATGATTTAAGTCTCAATTCATGTGATGAAGTTCATCCAAATATATGTGTGTGCAAAGTTGGGCTCCCAAGCATTTTGATAGTGTTTTCTATGTTCAAACAGAAATGAGTAAGAAGTTTGGTGATGGCATATCTTGCAGATATGAAATTTTCAAGAAAAAATTGATATATGGATGAATTACCCTATGATATAATATCTTATGTGCTAGATCTTAGTTCATGTAACTTATAAATATAAAATATATGTAAGTACAAATTTGGGCTCCCAAGTAGTTTAACAGTGTTTTCCCATACTTAGCCAAATTTACATGTGGCAAGAAAATTAGAGTAGGCATTTTGATGTAGTTATATTTCACATATATGGTAGTTTTATAATGGGTTAATTATATGTGTTTATTTATTTTTGTTCGTAGTTGATATGCACTAAATTTTAGGTCATGCAATGAAGCACATCAAAAGATATGCATGTACAAAGTTGGCTTTGTGGTAGAAAAAATTGAGTAAGTAGATTAATGGAATTATATCTCACACTCATGAGGGTTATAGGAGAATATTTATATATTTTTTTATTTTCCTATGTGAGGATATAATATGGTCTAAGTTTCAGTTCATGCATCTTATCACAACAAAAGTTATTAAGGTCCATGGTTGGCCTTCCAAGCAGACTGCAATGGTTCCCATACTTAGTCGATTTTTCAAGAGATAAAGATCAAGACCAAATGGATATATGACATCAAGTGGTTGTTCATAAAAATATGGATCAATGGTGTGTATTGAGTGAGATTATTTCAAAGTTTTTGAGTTTTAATGTTGGGTAAAGGTAAAGGATAAGGATCAAACAATTCACATGTAATCATACAAATTGATTTAACGGCATGAGTGGAGTCAAAGTGGTCAAAGTGATAGTTGTTTAACAACATTAAAGGTTAAAATCCTTAAAATAATATTTATGTTTCATGATTGATATAAGTAGTGAGTAAATGAGATAATATCATGGTGTTCAAGATTTAACTATGACCATTTAAATTCAAATATTTGAATTTAACAAAGGAAAGAATAGTCTCTAGTTTTTGGGCTATAACTTTTGATTCAAGACAAATTTGAAGATGAATTAAAAATAAAAGTTGAATATGACTCCATGGTACATTCATAGAATTTGATTATTAGGTATGAAATTGTGTATATAAAAATATATTAAGCTCGAAATTGGACTATGTGTTTGACTATGTCCTACAAGTGACCTGATAGGATTATTTGAGCTTGTTTTGATGTTATTTTGATGTTTCATGATGAATTATGCATTGGGGAGTATTTTATACTTCATGAAGATGATATAAGTGTATTTTTTAGGTGTGATAAATATATATTAAGTATGAATAATGCTTAATAAGTTGACTATGTTCATTTATGGTGTTTTAATGTACAAGGTCATTGTTTGAGTTGATTGAGCATATGCATAGGTGAGTATAAATGAATGTGATATTTTAAGGATGTTGAATGGGTCATAAGGAGTGGACCTATGTATTTTAAATTGGTCATGTGTTATTAATGAAGTGCTAAATGGGTTAATAAGTCTCCATAACACCTATAAGGGCTACAAGGGCCTAATTGAAAGGTGTAGTTGCTTAAGGGTGACCCATGGAGGCTATGGCCAACCTATGTGGATGGTATTGATATGTGTCTTATTTTTATAGATGACTTAAGTGTTAATTTATGCCTATTGGTTGACCAAGATGGTGATAATCATGAATTTTCTATAAATAGTGAAACCAAATGTGATGGTTTCAATACTTGTAATATGTTTGTAAGTGAGAACTATGGAGTGAAGGAGAGGGAGAGTGCTTAGTAGATGAATTGAAGAGTAGAATATATTGAGGACTATGTTTATGACCTATATATAATAATTATATTGGCATAATATTTATCTTATAGGTTGAGGATGAGCAAAGACATCTAGGGTGATCTAAAAGGATGTTTTGGATGCTTAGAGTGTGCAGAGTTGAAGAACACTGATATACTTTGTATTTCCATTAGATTGGTGGGAAATCAGTGTTCAAAAGATGTTATGTTTATAGGTGTTTTTGTGTTTTATCAAAATCTAGTGGGTTTTATCCTCCTTATAAGGTGAATCTTGCTAAAAGTATAGTTGTTATAGTTACTTAACTAGATAGGTGTAGTAACACCTTATGGGATTATAGTCTCACTAAATAAGGGATAGTAATTCTTTGATCAGTTGTAGCTAGTCTAAATTGGTTATTTTTATTATAAGATAGTATTCCAATTATAGGTTCTAGTTTGTTTTCTCCCCTAAAAGGGTTTCCCACATATGTCATGAGGTATGTGATTGATCTACATTATTTCTCTTGTTCATTGCTATGAATGATGTGTATGCTTCATGAATGCTTATGATAATTGATTAAGAGTGTGAAAGTATTGAAATTGAATTTGGATTATTTGGGCTCACTAATTCAACCCCCTCACTCTCAGTGATTGTAACTATAACATATATATGGCCCTTATACACATATTATATGGATTTACAAGCATTACTTATGTGAAATTAGAATGGGTCCCATTATTGGACATTCTCCTAACTTATGACAAAATTATGGCCCTAGGGGATATTATAAGTGTCAAATTTAAGGCACATATGTTCAAACATGAATAAATACCTGGTGATAGAAATTTTTACATGATGTCATATCTATTGGATGTAGACATTGGGACAATCCACAAATCCCATGGACAACTATGGTAGCCATATAAAGAATATGTGGGTAAGAGAATCTATGAGGATGATCCTTTATTATTTGTCTATATATTCAAGAATGTGATTACAAGAGTTTGTGAGGAAAATTTTCCTTAGGTTTACCGAGCTATTCATAGCACTTAGATGCCCATGATATTTGAGAATCTGAGGAGCATAGCTAAAATGTGGGATTAACTGTAATACCCAGACTGTATCATAATCAAAATTGATGGAATAAGAACACCCCCTCTATTTTTATTATGTCACATCCTAGACAAGGTAGATGAATAAGAGATTACCCTCTAAATATATAATAGTATATATGAGGAGATGAGCCTCAAACATCAGGATTATTATGACAAGACCTCACTAAACATCGATAAACTACAATTTATAGTGAGGGCACACTTTAATTAGGTTAGAAAGGTCTGATCCCATTATAATTTAAAATTGGCCCAATTCAGAGAATGGGACCCCTTGAAAAATTTAGAAACTATCTTAAAAACCTTGAGGAAAAGGAGGTGACCATTAGATATGGTATTGATTTAACTTTGTAGGGTTATGGAGTTTAATCCCTAAGTTATTAAAGGGTCTGAGTATAATAAATCAAGGTATAAATATAAAATAAACATAACCACTAATTTGTAACAAAATTGACCTAGTTTTATCTTTATAAAAATAGAAATAAATGAATTAAATAAGTAATTACCTATAAATTAACTAAGATGAAATATTTAGAGGCTAAAAACTAAGACATGAGCTAATATGAGTGTCATGGACAAGATCCATGCATCAAAACCCTTTCAAGATAGCAGTGTTAATAGTGTTAACATCCTCCTTTTGGCACTAATGTCCTCTATGCAAAATTATTTCTATCTTCTAGGTATACTTGTGTTTGAATCTACCATGACTATTCCTATATGCACGAGTTATGATTCCTTATCAGTGACCTATTTTGATTGATTTTACATGAAAACCCTAGACCTCCATGTTGTTAGGGCATCCAATTATCACAAGTATAATTTTTTTATGTTAGTGGGGTAGGCTATACATCCTCAACACCTAATTGTGATAAGAGTTACCTACATACCAATACTCTAAGGAGGGATCAAGCCCAATATAGTTCTCCCCACCTAAGTGTTAGTACAAGTGCAAGTGAAGATAATATTAAAGTTGGATTGAATAATTTGAGTGTGATTGAGATTGGAAATATGAATAATCTAAGCTTGGGAATGTTGTATATGGATATATGCATAAGTAGGGTAGAATAAGGATTTATAACCTTGATTATGCATAACTTGTTCTAATTTTATTTGTTTTATTTTCATCTCATTTCCATCTAGTGAGTTTAGGGATAAAAGTAATGTGTGTGTGTGTGTGTGTGTGTAGTTCTAGTGTTTGTATGGATCTTAAAATAGGTCTAGGCTAACCCTAGGTGGTTGTTGATTTGAAAATATATACGTTGGTGTATAAAGGTAGGAAAAGTACAATAATTCCTAAATTATGACACTATCACCATTGGTGCTACTGTCTAAATTATGGTGCTAGTGTCTAGGTGGAAAAACATGAGGAACTAGGGACCAATATGCTAAAGTGAGGGTTTGGGACTACTTTAGGGATGTTTAAGGACATGTGTATCCTACAAAAAGGTTGTATAAGTGTCTAAATATGACCTAAAATGGGTCTAGGATATGTTATTGATAGGTTTTATAAATTAACACTCTTAGTAATCAAGTGTTATTTTTAGATGATTATATTTTCACCGATTTATTTTATAAACGTAGTAAAGATAAATGACTAGGATAAATGAAAAATAAGCTTACTTGGACTTACCTAATAGGAAAATCCCATGAATTTGGGTTTGAATGTGTGAATTTTATTCCATTGCATGTCCAGTAAATGAAACTTGCATAGATCAATCCTTAATAGATATCAAAATCAAAGAAAAAATTGAGTAAATAGATAAGAGAGAGGAAAGGAATGAATACACGTCATTGGGTATATGAAATAATGCATAAGCATGATGAAAAACTATGTTTGTGTATGTGGATAATGGTCAATTAGTGAATAAACTGAACTAAGTTGATGGATTACTCAATCCCCATTTGTGTGTGGCTCAATAACTCAATCTGATTTTGACTCCATCATTGCCCACCCCTACTAGGTGGATCATGACCTATGAATAGATTGGATTGGAATGATAGTTTATCCAACCCTCTCATGTATATGGTTAAATAAATCAAGTAGATTATGAATCCATCATTAGCTACCCATGTGTAATAGATGCATCTAAAATTGAAACTGTGTGATGTAACTGAAACTATATAAGGTGGCTCTAGGCCACTAAGGAATGCAACCTATTATGGATGGATTAAGGCATCAAACTAGTATATAAATTAGAACATGGTTTTTTATGTGTATAACATAGATAATGACATGGAGTTTTTTATTCCATCTGATTAACTATTTCATAAGTGAACATATAAAATTAACTTGCCGTGCACATGCCCCAAAATCTGATATCTAAGTATATGTATTCTATATTGAATTATAATAATCTATATTTGAGTATCTGAAACAAAAATAAGAATGATCATGCCACATATGATGCTCACAATCTAAGAAAACTAGTATGAATTTGTGTTAAACTAATTAAAAACTAGTAATATATAACTAAACCTGTGTAAATCTAAATTGTACCTACTATAATTTTCTATCTAATATAGAATTTATTGAAATTGAGGATAATAAATGGTAGTGCCATATAATTTAAAGTATTTATGGTAGAACTAGTGTCCTAATTAGGGTGCTAGTGTCCAACTATGTTGATTTATGTGCAACTAAAACTAATCTTTGTGTGATTGTTTCCCACTATGTTTTCCTAAAATTGGTTTCTATATTCTATGTTTATATGCTAAAAATTATACTCTGAATGCATTCATATAGCATGATCTATGTGAAAAACCTCTATGAATTCCCCCTCTTTTGATGAGAGTTATTGAATATTTGTAATAACTATCCTCAAAATAAAAATATCTACAAAATGTGTGTTACCTAGAGCATATATTATATCTACATAATATACAAATATAATGTACAGACATAACATCAAGATGTAAGATAGTCTTAGCACAAGTTTGTGATGTATGATGTATGTTATATCTAGAATTCACAAGGATATCAAGATAGATATAATAATGTATATGACTAATGAATCTAAGTAATAATTGAGTAGCTACCTAGGGGGATGGGGCATTATGTCCATCATGACACCCAAGGAGGAAGGGTGATGCACAGGGTCCCTCATGGCATTTAAAACTCTAGATTTTAATAAACAATATAAAATTATCATGGCCATACTGTATACATGAAAGCATACATAAAAAACACATGAGGCACAAAAAATAAGCCAAAGGGCCACAATACAAGGGATATTAGCACATGTCACTAAATCTAAGAAAGCAAAGATATGTAAGGACATGTTTAAATTTCTGCATATGCAAAGAGAAAGAAAGTTGGCTTAGATCCACATGGAATGACATGTTCAAATGTCCACATACACAATCAATAAATCAAACACAAAGACATGAGTACATATCTAAAGCATACATACGATGAAAGGAAGTGGTGTAGAGCCATAAAATAATGACATATTCAAATGCCCTCAAATAAATGTAAAAGAATAGAGACATAATCAAGTCTAAAATAAGAAAGTTATAAGTGAAAGTTTTGATGAACATGTGGTACAAATATATATATATATATATATATATATATATATATATATATATATATATATATATATATATATATATATATATAAGTGTGAAGATGTACATAAAATGAGTCTAGAACATTAGTAGTCAACAAAAGATTTGAGTAGTGTAGGATGATCAATATCAATATATAACAATTTGAAATATGTGATGTAGAGTTTTAAAAAATGTAACCTATAAATTATAACTATGTATATGATGCCCCCAAATGGGTGAATATATCAATTGAGGAATCTATGGGTAGATAGTAGCAAATCTAGATCTTTGTAGTGGACCTAGATCCCGTAAGTATTTGTGAACACTCAAAAACAACAAAAGAAGCATGTATGTGTGATAAAACTAACTATACTAAGATAACTAGCATATGTAGTACCTGGAAAGTATAATAAGTGTAAACATGGTAATACATATAGTCTATAATTTATATTTTCTGAGAAAATATTTAAATGTTTTTATGTTTTTGACATATTATATTGTTTTTGTGTTTTCTAGATATGATTTATGTACAAGAAACATGAAAAAATAAATTATGTATAAGGAGAAATGAATAAGTAAACTATTTAAAAGTATGGAGGAACATACTAATTGATAAGTCTCGTAGGAGACTCACTATCAATGTGGCCTATGCCAAAAATAAGAATGGTAACCTCTTAGTGTGATTGATATTTTATAGTTGAATTGAGTTGCAGTATGAATTTGAGTATTGTTCATTGTCGGTATCACAATAATCATAATAACCTGGATTATTCCATTTATCACTATGATATTGATTTTGAACCAATGGAATGATAGTGTTAAATTTTGTTATATCTAGATGGGCATAGGGAATTGCCTCATACTATGGATTTGACCTTTCTAAATTATTATTTATAATATATTTATGGCTATGACCTTTAAAACTATGTTTATTATAGGCATGTTGCTTTGGAGGCTCTTTTGTTAGAAAGACTATTTTTAGAATGTTTATTGGCTTAACATGATTTTGACTTTGTAACTTAAGCTATTTATCTTTTGTAATATTTACTATGTATCTAAATATTTTGCCTTGAAAAATTATATTTGTGAATGATTTGCCTTAAGATGTTCCATAAATCCCAAACCTTGTTAACAAACATTATCAACTACTAAAATATGAGTAATGATGTATTCAACATGTTTTCCTAACCCCTAACCTTGACAATGAAATAGATGTAGATACATTTGACCAAAACCATACTATTTTGAAAGTGGGAACTCGTTTTGGATAGGTATATTTGTATCCTTCACTTACCTTACCTATACTTGTATATTTTATTTCTCTGATTTTGATGTGTGAAACTTTTGTTGTTTTGAGTTATGTTTTGGTAGCCAATTTTGTACTATTTCTAAAATTGACCATTTTGAATATGTTCATGTATCACTGTGGATTGATTAAATGATTTATATCATGTAGGTTCCTCATTAGAAATGATGTGTTATATATGTTTTTTAATGCCAACCATGAATCTGTGTGATGACCATGTATTCTATGATATGCACAATAATATCTAGATCTCCTCACTAGATGTAAATGAGGTAGGTTGATCAACTTATCTTTAATCATTTTCCTTAAAATTTAACTTAAAATTATATTTTATCTTGGATTAATTCTTGAATCACTAGTTGTAGATGCACTTTTTGGTGATTTCTTGTTTTGATATGTAACATTGTTTGCCATAAATTGACTAGGTGATTTCACATTGGGTTCACCAAATGATTTAACTTTTTAGGGTTATATAGTTTAAGCCTTAGGTTGTTAAATGGTATCAGTATAATAAATTAGTATATAAAAATGAAATAAATATAGCCACTAAATTATAATAGCATTGACCTAGTTTGATCTTTATAAAAATATCAATAAATGATATAAATAAGTACTTATCTATAAATTGACTAAGATGGAATATCTGGAGGTTATAAACTAGGAAAAGAAGTGATTTGAGTATCGTAAATTGGATCTAGGTATCAAAACCCTTCATATATAATATCACACTAATTAGATAGTAGTGTTAATGGTGTTAGTGTCCTCTTTTTGGTGCTAGTGTCTTTTGTGCAATACTTTTTTGGGTTTCTAAGTGCACCTGTATTTAAGTCCACCAAGCCTATTCCTATGCACATAAGTTTTAATTCCCTACTAATGACATGTTTTAACTAATTTTACATGCTACATCTCCATATTATTAGATCATCTAATTGGCACACGTAGAAAAGTGTGATGTTAGCTGGGTAGGATGAACATCCTCAACACTCTATTATGATGAGAGTTTCCTACATACCAATACTCCAAGGAGGGATCAAGCCCAATGTAGTTCTCCCTACCTAAGTGTTGGTGATGTTGTCTCCCAAAAATAACAGTCTTTTTTGAAACAACATTTGAATTATTTTGGTTCTACAAACCAAAATAATATCTTCCATTTTCAAAATTTGTCTTAGATATTCAGATTTCTCATTTTCAGAGCTTCTTAGAAAATCTACAAACTCTGCAGGGTTAAATCTACAGACTCTGTAGGCTTGAATCTAAAGACTCAACAGGAAGAAAAATCTATCGACTCTGCAGGAAAAGGAAAATCTACAGACTTCTGTAGGTGGTTTTTAGTCAAAAGAATTGATTTTCAACATTTGTTCATTTTTTGGGATTGGTTCAAAGTTTTGGTTCAATTGAAAATCTTCATCAGCAAGCATCTGAATATAAAAGGAGACCTGAATCATTGAACTGTTAAACCATTAAACCAATTTGGTTCAAAGGTTTAATGGGTTCAAAGTTCAACAAGTTCAATGTCATTGGCAAAAGTTAAGCACTTCATAAAGGTTCAAAGTTTAGTCGCTTCAACAGGTTCATCAGCTTCCAAACATTTGGTCAAATCAAAATGACTTGAACCATTAAACCATTGAACCAATTGGGTTCAAAGGTTCAACAGTCAGTTCAACCAAGCAGTTCAATGCTTTATTTCACTCAGATGATTCATTTCCTTTATTTCAGCATCTTTTGGTTCAATCATTTGGTTTGTCAGTCAGTTCAAGGCTTTTGTTGAACTGTTGAATCAAATTTTTGGTTCAACATCTTGGTTCAACAGAAAGGCTCAACATCAGGTTTATCATGTTTTGGTTCAAAAGGTGCTTGGTGTGCTTCATTGAACCATTAAACCAGTTTAATGGACAGGTTCAATCAAATGGTTCAACTCTCAATTCAAAGGCAAGTACAAATATTTGGTTCAATGCTTAGTTTATAAGCCTATTTTATTCATTGAACCATCAGCTTGAACCATTGGCTTGAACCATTTTGGTTCAAAGCCTTAGTTCAACCGATTAGTTCAATGTATTGGTTCAATGGCAAAAAGTGCATTCAATGGTTTGTCGACTGTTTGCTTTAAAGGTTTGGCACACTTCATTGAACCTTTGAACCGGTTCAACAAATGGTTCATCGACTAAGTTCAAAGGGATGGTTCAATGTTAAATAACTTTTTCAAAGGACAAGTGCCCTTGCAGAGGACACTTCATCAACCAAAGCACCCTTCAGCTTGTTCAAAGCCTAGGGGAATTTTCCCTGGACTTTTTGTTCGTGGAAATTTTCCCTGGGGAAAATGTCCATGGGAAACGTTCAAAGGGAATGGCCCGAGGAAAAGCCCGGGGGAAATTTGCGAAGGACCAATGAAGGACCCGAAGGGCAAGTGCCCTTACGGGGAACTTTTAGCCATTAATTTGAGGATACTTCTTGAAGCCGAAGGATCATTTCTTAGGGCCCGAAAGGGTAAAGTCCAATCTAGAAAAGTGCCAAGCGAAAAGCCAAAAGAAGACCAAGGGGTGACGCACCCGAACGCGTCAAATTCAACATAATCAACTAGCCATTGGAAACATAGTGGCGGGTGCGTGAATGTCAAATTGAAGAAAACAAAATAATTGTTGATCCTTTGAACATACAGAACAAAATACATTCACAATTTTCAAGGCCAAGACCAGTAGAAAGCGGGGAAGGAATAGAATAACAAGCTGAATCTAGGACTCAATTCAATTAATCAGAAAGGGAGGAATGATGAAGATAAGATCAGACCGCCAGGTGGACATTGAAAGTTATAAAACTTTCAATTGCATGACTTATCTATCTACATTGAGAAGATCAAATGGGTAAAAGGCCCCAAAGTTCAAGCTTGTCTTCCTAACATTTCCCAATGCATCATGATGTATTACTGTTCCCGAGTCCTTATTGAAAGTGGCTATATAAGGGACTTCCTATCATTGTAAAATCATGTTCTTTTTGATAATCTGAATGAAACTTTGCTGAAATTGAGAGGCATCATTGAGACTTTGTGCTTACTCTGTTTATCATATTTGTTAATGAAAACAAGGAGCTTTTTCAGACTTTGTGCTGTGATATCTTGTTTGTTTCATTGATCTAATAAGCAAGATTAGTAAATTTGTCAAGAAGTTGTCCTGAAGAATCAACTATGGAGAGACTTTGTGCTCCCATAGCTGCCTTCAGTGTGTTTGTTTTTTCATTGCTGTGTAAAGAACTTTGAAAAGAATTTGAGCTTTCATTGTTCTTCATATATCACTCTTGAGTATTTCATGTGCAGACTTTGTGCTATGTCTTGATTTGCTAGTTACCATACTTTAGTCATATTCTACTTTTATTTCCAGGAGTATTCGCTGGTTGAATAGTTCTTGTGAAAAAAGAGGAGTGTTGTCTATCATTCTCTTGAGTTCTTCCTTTGTTTTGTATACATCACCTCTGAAGAAAGAGAGACAGATGTCTGGTCCTACCCTTGAGTATTATTTTTTGTTCATATATATACATAGCATATCCATAGGGAACCTCCCCTTGATGAGAGGAGAGAACAATCTCCTTCTGATGTGATAAATTTACACATTAGGATGACTAATCTTCTTGCTTTGGCTGATAAGACCTATTTTGTTTACCAATATGCTGATAGAAAAAATATTCAACCAACAGTTTTTGGTGACTCTGCTAGGGATATACCCATTATCCATTTATAGTCTATCCATTCTATTCACCTCTACACCAATAGGAAAAGAATGCATAGTTCAAAGCCTCAAGCTTTAACTAAAGCAAAGTCAATTCTTTTCAAATTTTATTTTACAGATCTGGCAGATTCAAGGTAACACAAAGCCAAAGGGCTAAAGGTGTCATTGATCCTATGTTCGAGCTAGTACAACAAAGTGATTTTGATCTTTTTCCTTCACCATCTCGTCTGCAATGAACCAAGAGCTTCCCTCCTACTACAACCAGATCTCCATTACCAGGTGAAATATCAACTTCTGTTGTTGATAAAATTGTGCCTATAATTACCCCTTTGAGATTTGTTATCCATCCTTTTCAGTACCCTATAATGGTAGTTCAAGGCCCCTAGGGTAATGATTTTGGCCCTCTCAATCTTCTCCTCTACATGAACTTCCATGTAGTTCTAGGAAGAATTTCCCAAAATTCCATGTTGATGGGAAAGTTTATCCTAATGAACATATTACAGCATTCAGTATAGCTTGTGGAGTAATTGGGGTAGAGTTTGAAGATGTAGTAGTCAGGTTTTTTGTTGAAACACTATAAGGTCCTGCTGTAGATTGGTTTTACCATTTACAGGATCGATCTATGACTGATTGGAATACTTTGAAAGCTAAGTTTGAAGCTAGATTCAAACCTGCAGAAGATGCACATACACTTCTAGCTCAACTTACACAAATGAAAAAAGAGCCACATGAGCCTATGAGAGACTTCATAGCTAAATTTGACAAGTTGAAAAACAAAATTCCTATGATTGCCAGACCTACAACTAAAAATATTAAATGCTTTTTCATTAATTCTCAGATACCTGAAGTCAGTTTCCTCTTGAGACGTGCTGGCCAAATAGATCTAGCTGCAGCTCAACTTTTGGCCACTAAAGTAGAAGATGATCTCATCTTAGCAGGGAAAATAAGAAGAGATCCCAATAGAAATAGAGCTTCATCATCATTTGAATTTGCATCTACAAGCACCACAGATCCAAAGGTGCAAAAATTAGCGAATGAGCTCCTTGCACTCAAAAAACAAATGGCTCAAGGAATGTCTTCTGCTCCTACATATAGAAGAATGTTTCCAAATTAGTCATATCAAGGCAATGTTGCTAGAAACTGAGGACAACAAAATTGCCTTCCTCCTCCATAAGGAAAACTTGCCTTGGAAGCTCCTCTAACTAATTTAGCAATGGGATATCTTGAGATAGAATCAGATTTTTCTTATCAGCCTAAATTAAATCAAGAAAATGATGTTGATATCATTGAAGACAGTCAAGAAGAATTAGCTGGAAACTCCCACATTGGTTTCTTAAATTATCAGGATGAACTTGAAAGTAAAAGAGAAGCTTTAGATGGATCATATGTAGTGTTTACCAGGTCCAAGAACCAATCAGTCCAACAGGCTGATAAAGGAAAGACAGAAGAGCAATCACAGCCAACAGTCACAATTGCCAAGCGTAGGACAGTTCTACCCTTTCAACCAAAAGATTTGGTAATCACTCAAAATATAAATACATCTATTGTGCCTTCCCCTTCTACTTTGAATTCACAAACCAGTATACCTCCCATCCCTTCTAAAACTCAAAAAGCTAAAGTACCTTTCTCTGTACCTAGTTCGATTAAGCCATTTGACATAATTGATCATGTCAAAAAGACAAAAATACAAATGTCTAAATTTGAGTACTTGCAGTCTAATCTAGATCAACTGAATAAGCTGGTCCAATATGTTATAAATTAGACCATCCCTATAGTACAAAAGGCCAAAAAAGTGACTTTTGATTCCCCAATAAATATGCCTAGTCCAAATAATCTAATTATTACTCCTCCAGTTGTTTCTGAAAAAATAGAACCCTTCTATGTTTCCCTGTTAATCAATGGCCACAAGCTGATTAATTGTATAATAGACTCAGGTGCATCTGAAAATGTTATGCCTACCAAAGTCACTGAGTCTCTTGGTCTCACATTGACCAAGACGTTTGACAAATGTTTCTCCATGGAGAACAAACAAGTGCCATTGTTGGGGTAGATCAAAGATGCCCAATTTGCATTTGTAGCCTTTCCAAACAAGAGGATTAAAATGACTGTATTAGTGGCTGAAGTCCTAGTGTCTTATGGTATTTTACTTAGACTAAATTTTTGTAAGGACGTGGGAGGAGAGCTGAACATGGATCTATCTGAGGCAAGGATCCCTGTACAAGGCATGATGAAGAGATTACTTCCTGAAAAGGAAGCAAAGTATGTAGTCACCAAGACGTCAGCTCCTGAAGCTCAAATCCTTTTTGAATCCGTAGGTATGGGTAATTACTTTTTATATATAGATCATGAAGAAATACCCTCCATCTTTGATGAAGGAAAGTCTAAAGTAAAGCCAGTGTCTAATGAAATTTGGACTCTAGAATTTGATGGTTGTTGTTCCTCTTCTGGTTTTGGAGCCAGAATTATTTTGATATCTCCTCAAGGAGATATGTTCCCTTCATCATATAAGTTACAGTTTAGCAACACAAATAATACAGCTGAATATGAATCACTATTGCTAGGCATGAAGGCTGCTCAAGAAAGAGGCATCAAGTGTCTTCATGCTAAAGGGGATGCTAAATTAGTGGTCTGCCAAGTGAGAAATTCATATCAGACCAAGAATAAAATGCTGCACCATTACCTTAATCTTGTTTGGGATCAAATTGAAAGCTTTGATGCTTTCAACATTTCTTCCATTCCAAGATAATCCAATGATAGAGCAAATGCACTTGATGTTTCAGGAACTCTTTTAGTTCCACATTCTGATTTTAAAGAAGCTAAATATACCATTGAGCTGATCTATAGGCTGAGTGTTCCTGATAATGCTGATCATTGGCAAATTTTCAATGATGATAATCAGATCATTGCCTTTTTGGAAAGAAAAGACAATTTTGAACAGCTGTATTTTGAAGGCAGTGAATCTCAGAAATCTGAATTAATTTCTAAATCTAGTTCAGATGTAAATGAAGAGTTTATACAGCTGAAAGGAAATAAAATTCCTAAAGGCTTGGTTTCTCTTGAAAAGCCATTTGATAAGCATGATAGATTACTCAAGCAACAACAGATAGATTCAAATTTCTATCAGGGATTTGACCAAGTGAATCTAACCAACAAAGAAAATCCAAAAATGGTCAACATTGGTAAGTGTTGTACACCTAAAGAAAAATTCAAATTTAATTCTTTGCTTCATCAATACATTGATGTCTTGGCATATTCATACGAAGATCTAAAGTCTCTCAGTCCTGATGAAATTCATCATCATATTCCTCTAAAGGCTGATTCAATGCCTTACAAGTAGAAATCTAGACAATACAATTCAAAGATTTCAGGTACAATTATGTCTGAGATTCAGAAAATGTTATATGCTAGAATTATTTTTTCAATCCATCATTCTACATGGATTGCAAATATAGTTCCTGTAAGGAAGAAAAATGGTGAAATCTGCATTTGTGTTGATTTTTGGAATCTAAATCAGTCTTCTCTGAAAGACAATTACCCTTTGCTAATCATGGACCAAGTACTCCAAACAGTAATAGGATCAAAAATGTTATCAATGTTGGATGGCTTCTTAGGCTATAACCAAGTTGAAGTTGCTGAACCTGATCAACACAAGACTGCATTCATCACACCTTGGGGTACTTTTGCATACAAAAGAATGCCTTTTGAATTAATAAATGTTGGTTCTACCTTTGAGAGAGCTATGAATATGGCTTTTAAAGATGAAATTGGCAAATTCATAGTTGTATATCTTGATGATTTAACTGTCTTTTCAAAGCACTGATATGATCATATGCACCACTTGCAACAAGTGCTGGAGCGCTACCAGAAAAATGGTATTTCTTTAAATCCTAAAAAGTCTATTTTTGGAGTGACAGAAGGAAAACTCCTTGGACACATTGTGTCCAAAGAAGGCATAAATATTGACTCAGATAGAGTCAAGTCTATTCAAAAGCTGAATTTGCCTGCAAGTAAGAATGTTGTTCACTCTTTCTTCAAAAAAATGAATTTTTTACAGAGATTCATCCCTAGATTTGCTGTGAAAACAAGACACATTGTAAATATGATGAAAGGAAAGACTACCTTTAGCTACACCAAAGAAGGAAAAGCATCATTTCAAGATATCAAAGTCGCTATTGCTCACGCCCCTACTTTGGTCTACCTAGATTACCACAGAGATTTCACTATATACAGCTATGCATCTGAGCATACTCTTTTAGCTATTCTTGTTCAACAAGACAAAGAAGGTATGGAATCTCCCATCTCTTTCATGAGTTTCCCTCTTAAAACTCATGAATTAAAGTATTCAAATATAGAGAAGCACACCTATGCCTTGGTAAAAGTAGTCAAACACTTTTGTTTCTATATTCTGAATTCACATACTACTGCCTTAGAACCTGACAGTACAGTCAAGTCTAGTTTAACTCAGCAGGAGTTTGACACAAAGAGAGGTAATTGGATTGCAAAGATCCAAGAATTTGATCTAGATATCAAGCCAAAAAAGCTGGTTAGAGGTAAATGTCTTTGTCAATTAATGGCTGATAATAAGCCAGAAGATACACAACTTGAAGAAGCTAAAGTAGACAATATGCCAATAGTCCTTTTTGTTTCTACTACCAATCAATCGTATTTAGATATTGCCTATTTTTTGACTTATGGAGAATGTCCTGCTCATTTGTCTTACAAAGAGAGGAGAACCATCAGATTGAAAGCTGCCAATTTTGTCCTTTAGGACAATGGTCTGTACAAAAGAAACATAGATGGAGTTTTTCTTCGTTGTGTAGACAAAGAACAGTAGACCCAGCTCTTGAAATCTTTCCATAATCTAGCTTGTGGAGGACTTTTTTTTCTCCTGTGACTACTCACAAAATTCTGAGAGCCAGGTATTATTGGCTGACTCTTTTCCAAGATGCACATAAATGGGTAAGGAAATGTGAACTTTTCCAGCAATTTATTGTAAGACCCAAGTTGGCTACTCTACCTCTTAAGTCAGTAATCATATAGGAACCTTTCCTGTAGTGGGGACTCAATTTTATTGGGACAATAAATCCATCATCAAGCGTTGGACATGATTATGTCCTTACAGCGACTGATTATTTCACTAAGTGGGTAGAAGCAATCCCGACAAAGCATGCTACCTCAGAAGTTGTATGCAACTTCTTGAAAGAGAACATCATTTCTAGATTTGGAGTCCCACTCAAAATTGTTACTGATAATGCAGCTTGTTTCACCTCTCAAAAAATCATGCAATTCTATTTTTATTATGGAATTACGCTCTCTCATTCTTCTAATTATTTTCTACAAGGGAATGGACAAGCTGAGTCTAGCAATAAAAATTTGGTAACTATGATCAAGAAACTTGCAGATGATAATCAAAGGACGTGGCACAAAGCATTGGTAGATGCTCTATGGGCTGACAGGATCACGCCAAAAAGGGCAATTGGTATGTCCCCTTTTCAACTTCTCTATGGTATTAATGCTGAGATACTAATCACTTTAGAGTTACCAGCCTTGAAATTGGCAAAGGCTATTGAAGATCAGACATATGAGAGTTCTCTTGACAAAATAATCATGTGCCTAACTCAGTTGGAAGAATAAAGAACCATGGTGGTGGATAGAATTGTTGTTCATCAAAATTTGATAAAGAAACTTTTTGATCAGAAAGCTAGAAATCATGATTTTCAGATTGGGATAAAGTCTTGCTGTGGGACAAAAGAAGAGAGCCAAAAGAGATGCATGGAAAGTTTGACTCCCTTTGGAGAGGCCCATTCACAATTCATCAGCACATGGGTGAAAATAGCTTTTTATTAAAATACCAAGATGGCATGCTCTTTTCTCTGCCCCATAATGGGTAGCATCTGAAACACTTCAATTCTTGAAGTGTCAGATCATTGCCTCTATATATATGTATACTTGTACAATTTTAATTTCTTTTTTGTTTTGTTTGTTTTCGTTCTTATTGGCTTTCATTTCTGGAAAGCATGACTCTGAATCCCAATGGTACACTTGAAGACACTGGAGTTTCTAAATTTCTACTCCTTCCAATTTGTTTTGCAATTGACAAAAGTTCCCCAACTGGAGCTAGCTATTGTCTCCCAAAAATAATAGTCATTTTTGAAACAACATTTGAATTATTTTGGTTCTACAAACCAAAATAATATCTTCCATTTTCAAAATTTGTCTTAGATATTCAGATTTCTCATTTTCAGAGCTTCTCAAAAAATCTACGGACCCTGCAGGGTTAAATCTACAGACTCTATAGGCTTGAATCTATGGACTCAGTAGGAAGAAAAATCTACAGACTCTACAGGAAAAGGAAAATCTACAGACTTGTGCAGGTGGTTTTCAGTCAAAAGAATTGATTTTCAACATTTGTTCATTTTTTGGGATTGGTTCAAAGTTTTGGTTCAATTGAAAATCTTGATTGGCAAGCATCTGAATATAAAAGGAAACCTGAATCATTAAACCATTGAACCATTGAACCAATTTGGTTCAAAGGTTCAACGGGTTCAAAGTTCAACAAGTTCAATGTCATTAGCAAAAGTTAAGTGCTTCATAAAGGTTCAAAGTTTAGTCGCTTCAATAGGTTCATCGACTTCCAAACATTTGGTCAAATCAAAATGACTTGAACCATTGAACCATTGAACCAATTGGGTTCAAAGGTTCAATAGGTTCAAAGGTTCAACAGTCGATTCAACCAAAGGAATAGTTCAATCGCTCAGTTCAACCAAGCAGTTTAATGCTTTATTTCACTTAGATGGTTCATTTCCTTTGTTTCAGCGTCTTTAGGTTCAATCATTTGGTTTGTCAGTTAGTTCAAGGCTTTTGTTGAACCGTTGAACCAAATTTTTGGTTCAACATCTTGGTTCAATGGAAAGGTTCAATAGTAGGTTTATCACTTTTTGGTTTAAAAGGTGCTTTGCATGCTTTGTTGAACCATTGAACCAGTTCAATGGATAGGTTCAATCAAATGGTTCAACTATCAGTTTAAAGGCAAGTACAAATATTTGGTTCAATTCTTAGTTTATAGGCCTATTTTATTTGTTGAACCATCAACTTGAACCATTGGCTTAAACCATTTTGGTTCAAAGCCTTAGTTCAACCGATTAGTTCAATGTATTGGTTTAATGGCAAAAAGTGCATTCAATGGTTCTCGGTTGTTTGCTTCAAAGGCTTGGTGTGCTTCATTGAACCTTTGAACCGGTTCAACAAATGGTTCATCAACTAAGTTCAAAGGGATGGTTCAATGCTAAAGAACTTTTTTGAAGGACAAGTGCCCTTGCGGAGGACACTTCATTGACCAAAGCACCCTTTGGCTTGTTCAAAGCCCGGGGGAATTTTCCCCAGACTTTTTGTCTACGGGAATTTTCCTCGAGGAAAATGTCTGTGGGAAACATTCAAAGGGAATGGCCCGAGGAAAAGCCCAGGGGAAATTTGCAAAGGGCCAACGAAGGACCCCGAAGGGCAAGTGCCCTTGCAGGGAACTCTCAACCATTAATTTGAGGATACTTCCATAAGCTGAAGGATCATTTCTCAAGGCCCAAAAGGGCAAAGTCCAATCTAGAAAAGTGCCAAACGAAAAGCCAAAAGAAGACCAAGGGGTGACACACCCAAACACATCAAATTCAACATAGTCAACTAGTCGTTGGAAACATAGTGATGGGCATGCAAACATCAAATTGAAGAAAACAAAATAATTGTTGATCCTTTGAACATATAGAATAGAATACATTCACAATATTCAAGGCCAAGACCAAAAAAAAGTAGGGAAGGAATAGAATAGCAAGCTGAATCTAGGACCCGATTCAATTAATCAGAAAAGGAGGAATGACGAAGATAAGATCAGACCTCCAAGCAGACATTGAAAGTTGTAAAACTTTCAATTGCACGACTTATCTATCTACATTGAGAAGATCAAATGGGTAAAAGACCCCAAAGTTCCTACTTGTCTTCCTAACATTTCCCAACGCATCATGATGTATTATTGTTCCTGAGTCCTTCTTGAAAGTGGCTATATAAGGGACTTCCTATCATTGTAAAATCATCTTCTTTTTGATAATCTGAACGAACTCTATCAAAATTGAGAGGCATCATTGAGACTTTGTGCTCAGTCTGTTTATCATATTTTTTTAATGAAAACAAGGGACTTTTCTAGACTTTGTGCTGTGATATCTTGTTTGTTTCATTGATCTAATAAGCAGGATTAGTAAATTTGTCAACAAGGTGTCCTAAAGAATCAACTATGGAGAGACTTTGTGCTCCCATAGATGCCTTCAATGTGTTTTTTTTCATTGCTGTGTAATGAACTTTGAAAAGACTTTGAGCTTTCATTGTTCTTCGTATATCACTCTTGAGTATTTCATGTGCAGACTTTGTGCTGTGTCTTGATTTGCTAGTTACCATACTTTAGTCATATTCTACTTTTATTTCTAGGAGTATTCTTGTGGCTAGTTGAACAGTTCTTCTAAAAAAAGAGGAGTGTTGTCTATCATTCTCTTGAGTTCTTCCTTTGTTTTGTATACATCACCTCTGAAGAAAGAGAGATGGATGTCTAGTCCTACCCTTGAGTATTATTTTCTATTCATATATATACATAGCATATCCATAGGGAACCTCCCCTTGATGAGAGGAGAGAACAGTCTCCTTTTGATGTGATAAATTTACACATTAGGATGACTAATCTTCTTGCTCTGGCTGATTAGACCTATTTTGTTTACCAGTATGCTGATAGACAAAATATTCAACCAACAGGTGAAAGTAAAAGTGACTCTAGTATGAATGTCAACTTGAGTTCTTTAAGTGTTCTTGAGAATATAAATCTATGTAATCTAAGCTTGGGAATCTAGTAAATGGTTGTGTAGAATTAGGGTAGAATAAGGATTGATAACCTTGATTTTGCACAACTTATTATGAATTTGTTTGTCTTATTTGCTTATCATTTCATTTAGTGAATAAATAACTAAAATTCATGTATATATATAGTTATAATGCTTGTTCGAGTCTTAAAATAGGTCTAGGTCAAACCTAGGTAGTTATTGATTTGAAAAGATATATGTTAGTTTCCAAAGGTAGGAAAATGATAACAACACCCAAATTGAGACACTAACACCATTGGAGCTACTATTTAAATTATGGCTCTAGTGTCTAGGTGTCATAACTTGAGGTATTAGGGGCCAAGATGTTAAAGTGAGGATCTAAAATTGCTTTAAGGATGTGTGTAACCAAATGAAGGTTGGATTAGTGTCTAAATATGCCATAAGATAGGTCTGGGCTAAGTTGTGGATATGTGGTCTCAAGTAACACTCTTATCACTCAAGTGTAATTTTTAGAGGATTAAAGTCACTAAAAGTATGAACATGATTTAATATTTTTAAATGCATTATATGATTCTAAATTTTGGTCCTGCATGAGGGGAATACATACATCAATGATTTTTTCCTAGGTCATTCAATATGACCTAAAAATTACCAAAAATTAGGAAATTGATATGGTAAGGAAAGAAGATAAGGCTTATAGTCACCAATGGCCTCCAACATAGCCACATCATCCAACACAACTTGACCATCTTCCCTCTCCTATAAAATAATATACTAATCTGTTAGAGGGAGAGCCCGATAGCCAAGGGGAGGAAAACCTCTAGATTAGGAAAGAAATTATCATAGGTTTTATTAGTAATCATATGGCCTTCACCCATTAACTTGATAATACTATGTGAAAAAGCACTACAATTGAGAGAATTACACCTCCTCGAGATAGGCAAATGAACACTTTATCTTAGGAATCTTTCCCTCTACTTACAACAACTACATAGGTAAATCTCCCAAAGTTCCTTATCAAATCTTTAATATACTCTTCCATCCCATCAAGCACCTCAACTAGGTCCATGTCTATCCATCACCACCATTGAGGGTATATCTACTAAAATACTCCCTAATATACCACTCTTTGTCCATTCTTCCCTCCACCACTATTTTTCCACTTCCCATTCCTTCACCATCCCATGTAGTTGTAGTCCCTACTACTATGGATCCTTCATTGATTTAGTATTATCCCCCTCTTCCTAGTCCCTCCATATTCACCTACCAAATTAAATATAGAATCCTCCCAACCTCCTTCAAAGTCTAACAACTAGAGGAAATTACATCTTTAAGTCTTACAACTTGAAGGGGATCCCTTAATGATGAAGTAGAGGAAGTAAATCATAGACATGTAATATCACTAGTAGATTATCCTATAGATGAAGAGATAAAAAGTGAATAAATGATGAAGGGACCATAGAAAGGGTCTATTGAGGAAAAATCCCAAGTTGAAATAGATGAGGAGGTTGAGCTAGAAAAGGCCAAAGCAATCAACTTGGGAACCTTGCATGAAGAAGAAACTCTAGTTAGAGCACTAGAAAAATAGGTCCTCATTGAAGAAGAAATAGACAGTATCAATAAGGTAGTTTATTCTCTTGATTCTTCCATTACTATCATATATACTTAAGCTAAAACTTTTCTACCTACCATTCTAAGGCCTCCATTTTCCAATTCAATTTATTCTTCTATTCTTTCAACATCAACCCAAATAATGATTCTAAAGAAGAGAGTCTATTTTTAAATTTTGGTTTGAGTTTCCATTTTTTATCTACAAGGTCCAATACTAACTAAAAAATAGTAAACTCAATTAGAGCTACAATTTCCAAAATTTACACCTATATAATATGTTGTAATGATAATTATGGAAATTCTAGTCCTGACTAGGTATGTCACTGAAGACACCCTTCAAAGGGAAACATCAGGATGGAAAAGGATTATTCAGCCACCCTTCCAATTCCTTATTCAAATAAGTTATTCATTATCACCTTTACTCCCCCTTAAATGATCACTCCTCACTCTACCTATTCACCAAATTTGACCCTGTAGGTCAAATTAGGACCCATATAGGTAAAAACATGATATTTAGGTTTTTTTAGGGTTCTAGTATTATGTCATAGGTTTGTATTATAAGTATTTTTATGAATTTTCATGTCATATTAGCCTTGGTCTTAGTAATTTTAATCCTTGTCTTTTTGAGCCATTTAAAGGTCATAAAAGGAGAATTTAATGGCTTGTACAGCCTATTTGAGTAAAGACAAGGTGTCAAAAGGTTATGTTATGTTTCATGTGTCATATTATGCCTTAATAAACTATTTCTAATTGAAAAGTGGTTGGTTATTTAGAAGAAAGAGAAATTTTCTTGAAAAAAGAGGAGTTTCCCTAAGGTGTATAGACTTGTATAGCCTCCTATAGCTAATAACACTTTAGGTGTGTCCTTTGATATTCCACACAATTTTTATAGTGATCAATTTGATCATAATTTCCAAGAAATTAAGAAAATAACTTCTATCTTTTTCCACTAGGCTTGGCAAGCAAGAACGACCCTCAAGTTTTTAGATGGTATAGATATCAGGAGAGGTTTTAAGTAAAATTATCTTGGGGTGTCTTAAACACTTATTAAAATTACATATGTTTTTTTGTAGAATAATGGTGGATTTTTCTTTATTAACCATTCTTAAGAAGTTGGCCTATCAAATTTTCTTGCCAATCTGTTCAACTTATAAGTTTTTTCTCTTGTTTGAGATGTTTTGTTCAACTCAATGAGTGGGATGGATTATATAGGTATTTTAATTCCCTATCACATGTTCCCCATCATTTTCTTCAAGTTCAGAGTTCATTTGATGAGCCAACTAACTTAGTTTTCAAGGAAGAGTCATAGAGTGGAGTTGTAGTCATTTTTTCCAATTGCTAGAGATTATTTTATATGTTATGGCTCTAGAATGATGTGAATTTATGTATTATATATAATATATGTCTATTCATCATCTTAAATTCCAAATTAAACTTCAATAACCACTTCAAGATCCAAGAGAGCAATGCAAGTTAGTAAATGACCACCTACAATAGTTTTACAACCTGTTACCTCTTGGAGGAATGCGAAAATTTGTGTTTGAAAATTATTTAATGTTTGGATGGTTTAAGCATGATTTTTAATCATTTTTAGGATTTTTTAAAATATTTTATGCAATTAAAACTTTGATAAGACATTCCAAGCAACTTGTGGCATTTTGGGACAAATTTCACAAAACTGGCAAAATAGAGGTCTAGGCCCTTTTTTGGGTATCCTTATACAGAGTTTCTTTGATTTATAAGACATCTAAGTACACTTATCTTCAATATCGAACACACACACGCATGCACGCACGTGCACACACACGCACGCGTGCGCGCACACACACACACACACACACACACACACACACACACACACACACACACACACACACACACACACACACACACACACACACACACACACACACACACACACACACACACACACACACACACACACACAATTTATAAAGGAATAAGGTAATGTATTCCTTTGGTTTTATTACTATGAAGGCTCAAAGTTACCATTTGGCCACTAAATTTAGGTAGTATCACCTACATGTTTTGAGATATAAAGAAGATATTCAAATTAAAAATACTAAGTTTAAAAATTAATAAATAATGTATGGCCTTGACACATGTAATTCACCCCATTGTATGAATTTTCATGAGAAATTAAATTCTTTTCGGAAGCCAAATGTGCAAGGTGTGTGAAAAGAGGAGTTCCTTTAATTGTTGGCAGTGATGGCTCACTTTTAGAGGAATCTAGGTGATTAGGAACATATAAAATGCATGTAAAATTAGGTACATAACCAATCCATCTTATATCAATCATGAAACCTTCCCCTAGTTAGTTTTGGGACATTCTAATAGAGCTAAATGATGAAGGCAGTTTTCTAAGCCAGCAAAAGGAATTTCATGCCACATTTCACTAGTTTCATAGCTTGGAGAGCCATTTGTCCTATCATACCTTGAATTTTCTATCTCCTACTTCATTATTATGCACATATAACTCCTTTTCTTATCTTGACACTTGTACTTATGACCTTTCTACTTCTTTCTCCTCTTCTCTCTCTTAAGTTCTATAAGAAGTAGCCATTTTGGCTATTGTAAGGATGTTCCACCTGAGTATGGTGATTCCTTACTCATTTTAATACCATGTATCAATAAAGGATAATAATTTTACCTTTTATATGGTTTTTCATAGTGTGTTCACTTGAATTATTGATTTTTCTTAGTGATGACTATTATTTCTTTAGCATTGTTGTCTCATTCTCTCACCTATTTGTAGCATGAAAGCTTCTTCTTGTAGGTCATGTAAAGTGTTTTATGAAGTGTCAAGGTTGATTGAGTCTATTAAATAGTGAAATTATATTCCTCTTGTCTATTCCTCCTAGCCTAAACATTCATCACAACATCATAATGAAATACTAATATGAGAAGATTTAGATTAGAGAAGTGTATGCCTAGTTAGTCTCTTGGTCTCATGTGTGGCATGCAGTTGATTGGTAGTTAATAATAGATTTTGTGTATCACCACCTTTAAGATAGTTTAATTTCATTTTTCTCTCCCTTTTCCTTTCAATCATAGGTGTATTAGTAATATAAAAGCAGTACATCAAAGGAGCTAGACTTATCTAGAGATCCACCTCATTCTTAGGCTACCCATAGCTTAAACATGTTTCAATTGTGCCACTTGGATGAAGAGAGGTGAGACATTTCCTAAAGGGGTGAAAATCTAAGTGACAATAATTTTTTTCATGATAAATTAGATTCATTATCCAAGAAGTTGAAATATTTTTAGTGTTTTACTTTAACACATCAACCTTTGGAGGCATCTATCCAAACATCAATGATGACTCTAAAGTTACATTAGCTAGTCAACAAGCCCAAGTTTTCCTTTTGAAGACTATTGGTAATTTTTATTTGTGTTCTTGATTCCCAATGAAGTTCCATGGCTTATTTTGGTGTTGACTTTTGTTTTACACAAGTTAATGAGATATCTCAAGCATATGGCATTCCCTATCAGCCTTTGTATGATTCTTATCAGCCTTGTCATGATCTTTACCATCTCCAATATGACCCTTATCAGCCTTATCATGAATTGTATCAATCCTATAACCAATCTTATCAATATCTTTCTCCTCTTAGTCAACCTAGTCACTTCTCAAATTAGTTTATTTCAACTTTCAAGTAAATTCTCTTGGGATATGAGAGGTACATGATGGATCTTGACATACAAAGGGGACATGGTTAAGATGTTCTTAGTCATCTCATTCATAATGTGAGAGATGCATTAGAGCTGGTTAAAAGAGAGTGGGCACCTATTGAGAGAGAAAATTGGCAAAGTCTCATAATTGAAATGCTAGATGTGAGTGACCTAGTTTCATCCTTAGAAGATAAGATAAGAATTCATAAGGAACAACCTCACCAAATCTATCATCCCTCATATCATATGCCTAAACACACCCCATATAATATTCCTCAAGAGAGTGCTAAATCAAATGGAAGGAAGAAAACCAAGCTATTTTATCCCAAGGTTTGCCTTTCATTCCTCAAGAACTTCCAAAAGGATCCCCTATAATTCATTTTCAATCTAATGTTGAGTTTTATGTTCCACCCCCACCAACTAGTTCATCTTGTCCTCACCCTATCACCCTTTACCTTGATTGACCTATGGTGTGGGAACCTAAAGAGGATAATTTTTTTGATAAGAATTCATAACTCTTGCTTGAAGAAAACATTGCTCCTTGGTAGCCTCATTGGGCTAGGTCACCTGATTACAAAATGCCTAGAATTAACATCACCAAGAAGGAAAAATAAATTGAGGATCTTGCAGTCCTTAAGGAGAAAATTTAGGTTATTATATTTTAGATACAACTTGAGATACCTCAAGAGGTTCTAAATTCTAAAGAAGAGGTGATTTCTTGTGTTGAATCTTCTGATTGTGTTTATATTGAAGAATGTATTCCTTGTGTCAAAGAAGAGGAAATCATCATTGGTTCTTCCATCACTAACCAAGATATCATATATGGGAAATAAAAAGTATATAATCATCCTTGGGATGAATTTTTTTCAATTATTAGATAAAGTTATAGTCCTCTTTAAGGAGGCTATGAACTAGTCAAAAATGGAGAAGGCAGTCTTAACACTCAAGTGGGTATGCAAAGAAGAATAAACTTTTTAAATTTATCCTATCAAGAGGAATATTAATTCCATGATGATATGTTTGAAATCATAAAAATGGGTTATCATAATTCCAACCAGTTTAGAGAAACACATCAGATTTTGAAGGATAGAACAAGCTTCTATTGGCCTCAATCTTCTAAAAAACAAGAAACTACTCCTTTTGAAGCCATGCCTACCAAGAAGATACAAGTTGATCATGAGATGAAGAGTGGGAAGTAGTATGAGTTATGTGTTCAAATTCAAGACGAATACATTTACATTGGAGACCTATTTAAGGATGATCTATTTGAGAGTAGATCAAGTGAAGTGCCAAGGAATAGGTTTGTTCTACTAAGCATCCAATCCAAATAGCAACATGTTTGGCACTATGATTCATCTCATGAAGAAGAAGATTCAAGGAAATTTCATTTTGATCTTAGAAATGAAGTATGATTAATTTATATTTGTGCATATTTTTTTTGTTTTCTATTTTCCCTAAGTGCTTTGAGTACATGTGTGTCTTGTTAGTTTGTTTGCTTTGTGTGTGTGTGTCCTTTATTTTGTGTGGTTGAGGTAATTAGTTGTCTTGTCTTGATCAAAGCCTTTTTTTCAAGTTTCAGGTCTTATTTTTTTGTTTTAAACTTCATATGAATCCTTAATCCCATGGATAGGACAAGGCTAATGATCTTTAGCATAACAGGCATGCTACCCTTATGAGTCACCAATTGTTGACCAAATTTGATTTTGTATGTCAAATTAGGACCCCCATAGGTAAAAACTTGATCTTTAGGTGTTTTTATGGGTATATTATTATGTCATATCATGTATTATAAGTCTTTTTATGAAATTTTATATCATATTAGCCTTAGTCTTAGTCATTTTAATCCTTGTCTTTTTGAGCCATTTAAAGGCCATATAAGGAGCATTTGATGACTTGTACGGCCTCCTTATGTAAATTGAAGGTTTAAAAAGGTGAATTTATGTTAAATTTGTCCTATTATTCTTTAATTAACTATTTAAAACTGAAAAGTGGTAGGTTATTCAAAAGAAAGAGCAGTTTTCTTAGAAAAGGGGAGTTTTCCTGAGGTGTACGGACTTGTATGGTCTCCTATAGGTGATGACACTTCAAGAGTGTCATTATATTCCAAAAAAAATTTATAGTGATATTTTTTATCAGAATTTCCAAGAAACTAATAAAACCACTTCCATCTTCTTCCACTAGGCTTGGCAAACAAGAATGGCCCTCAGGTTTTCAGATGGTATGGCCAATAGGAGAGGCTTCAATAAAAATGATCCTAGGAGTGTCTTCTAAACTCAATTAGATTCAATTTTATGTTTTTTTTCATGATAATTGTGTCTTATGATTTATGAACCATTATTAAGAAATTGGCCTATCTAATTTACTTGCCAATTTGTGCACCCTACAAGTTTCTGCTCTTGTTTGAGCTGGTCTATAAAACTTAGTGAGTAAGATGGACTATAGAGGTATTTTAATATCATATCACATGTTTCCCATCCTTTTTTTAAAAAAACTATTTGATTTTATGATCCAACTAACTCAATTTTCAAGGAGTGAAAGAATGAAGTTACAATCATTTTTTCTAATTATTAGAAATTATTTCTATGTTATGATTTTAGAATGAATTAAAGTGATGTATTATTTCTCATATATGTCTATTAATAATATTAAATTAAAAATTAAACTTCAAGAACCACTTCAAGATCCAAGAAAGTAATGCAAGCTAGTAAATGACCACCTACAATAGTTATACGACTTGCTACCTCTTAGAGGAATGTGAAATGTGCATTTGAGAATTATTTGATGTTTTTAGGGTCTAATAATTATTTTTAATAATTTTTAGGAGTGTTGAAAATATTGGATGCAAGTAGAACCTTGAGAAGACCTTCCAAGCAACTTGTGGCATTTTGGGACAAAATTGGCAAAATATATGTCTAGGCCCTTTTTTGGGTATCCTTATATAGATTTTAATTCATTTATAGGACCTCCAAGTATGATTGTATCTGATATACCACATAGTTACATCAAATTTAAAAAGGAATAAGGTAATTTAGTCCTTGGGTTTTCTTACTAGGAAGGCTCAAAGTTGCCCTTTGGCCACTAAATTCAAGCAGTATCACCTAAAAGTTTTGAGCTATAAAGAATATATTTAAATTTAAAACTACCAAGTTGAAACATTAATACATAATGTATTTCCTTGACACATGTAATTCAACCCATTGTATGGATTTTCATGAGAAACTGAAGCCTTTTTGGAAGCCAAGTGTGCAAGGTGTGTGAAAAGAGGAGTTCATTTGACTGTAGGTAGTGATCGATCCCTTTTAGAGGAATATAGGTTATAAGTAATACAAAAATTGCATGGAAAATTATGTCCACCTTAAGTTAAATGCAACATCAATACACCTATCTCAAGTAAATTTAGAATCATCTCATATTTTAACCTACAAGGTAAACAACAATTCTGCTTATCACTATTATACCAATATGTTGTTTAAAAACCTAATACCCTACAACTCATGCCTTGGAGCAAATATTTTTCATCAATCCTAAAATATTAGAGGCTACCTCAAAAGGTTCCATGGTGTGTATAAAAACCCACATCAATAGGTATCATGAATAATTAGTCATTGGTTGCTATTTTAGTGACTTAGTTGTTAAATTTATTTTATCTCATAAATATTGTTCATGAAAACATGGCATCATAATCCTTTAGGGTGAAGGGCTTAGTTTCTTTAAATTACCTTATATGTAATACACTAAATTAATTATGGATATTTATTTATTTAAATTTTATCATTATATATGAATGTCTATTGTTACTTAATTTGTTTTTGAGATTACATCTTTAGGTAAATTGGAATTACTACCCTTGAAGACTTGTATAAAGATATTAAACTCGTTAATATTTTTAAAGTAGTTTTTTACCACTTTATATAGTGGGTCCCAAATAATTATAATGAAATGTCATAATTATTTGACAAATTTAATTAGGTTCTAATTCCTTTAAATGGTTGGTACATGTGTATGCATGTGATTGACTCTTGGAATCGAATGCTCACAACCTCAAAAAGTTTGAAATTTTTTAGGACATTTTTTATGGTTAGTGACACTTTAATTTATGGTTATTATTATTTTTCTTCCTCTTCTTTATTAATTTATTATTCGTGATAATTTATTCTTCTTTTTCATCTCCCTCATGTCTTTTTTTTTTAAGTGTGACAATTATAGTCAATTTTTCCACTTGCCTTTGTAGTTGTTGTATAGTCTTGTTCATTTGTGCAATTCCTCCTCATCCTCTTGGAATATTTCAAACTCTTTACTCAATAAAATAATTTTATCCCAAAATATAATTTAAAAAATAAATAAGAGTCACCAATATATTACCTCTAAGACCTGAACCTAGGCTCTGATACAAGATGATGAAACTAAAAACTAGTAAAGCAAAAATCTCAATAGGCATAATTTACTCTAAATTTCATAAATAGAAATATTTATCAATACTTATTAAATGAATTAAAATAATTAAATAGGAGTATTTAAATAAATCTCAAATAGAAATTTTATTTTACAAGCAAAATTTATAAAATATAAATAAATAAAAAAGTTACTTAGAGTTAATTGGCTTGCTATTTTTAGAAAGTATTTCATGCATGTTTACAAATGTTATTGTTAGTAACTTTTACATACAAGATCATGTGGGCCTAAAAACATCCATTTATCCTCTACACACTAAATTCAAATTAATTCATGAGTTTAAAATTAAGTTGATGTTTAGTTACAAAAATATGCCATTTCTAAAATTAGAAAAATCCTAACAAATATATTAAAAAACATTTTTAGACCATTAAATGGTCAAGTATGACCTCATATTTTTTTTTAAAATGATCCTAATATGATATGGATGAGTATGGTTGCATTCACATTTTTTATATCTTCATTTCAACATGATTAAGATCTCAAATGAGTTCTTGAATCAAAGTTTATGGCCTCCACAAGATATATGTCGGCATCACATAGCTTCCATGCCCCATTATCAAAATCCTAATAATCCTTGAGCCATCTTGTCAAAATTTCATATTTATAATATTTTTACTTGAAATCATAAATCAGGACAATTTTTATTGTAGAGGTATCTTTTTTTTAATAAACCCAACATGTCATATGATCATTTGAACCAAAAATATGTATAGGTGATGTAAGGAACCATAATGGAGTTCATGAATAATAGACAACACCATCAATAATATAATAAAAAAATTATAATACCAATCAGTTCCTTGGGTCATAAGAACCTAAATTTAACCTACCCTCATCATTACCACTCAAGGGTATGTCATTTTCCTAAGAATGGCAAGCTATGAAGGATGTTCTCCAAGGACTATAAGATGGAAGCGATAATCATAATAAAAAGTACAAAATTTAAGAGTTGTGCCCCTATCCCTTTGATAGATAAATATATGAATACAATTTACCCCTTACTTTGAGCTAACCAAATTTTAAAAATACAAGGGAAATGGAAATCCAATAGAGAATTTGATGAATTCAGACCTCCAGCACACAGGCTAAACTATATTTTTAGCAAACATATAAATCATGAACAGAAACTCTCTAATGGCAGGGATAAAATATATGTCTACAGCCAATAGACTTAAACCATATGTCTGAATTAAACATTCTCAATGATGAAATTGTCCTCTTGAATGATATTCAAAACACAAAATTATATAAATAATGACCCTACAGAGTCTGTAACTTTTCCTTCTCTTTCTGCACAGTCTGTAGATTCAAGTAATCTAGACAGTATTCAATGATGAAAGATCCTTAGTTTTCACAAAATGTCTTTTCCAAAGACCAAAAGAGTATTCCCACTCTCCCCAACGCTTAATTACACAGTCAGTGGCAGAGTAATGTTGATAGCATAAGACTCAACATATGCGTTGAAATAACTAGAATTAAAATCGACAGTATCAGAAGCAGGAGGAGGACTGGAAACAACAACAATAGGCAAAGGGACTGGTAGCTTTCCTGAGCATCAACCTTCACTTAATTTCCACACATTGAGGCATCTAGCATACATATGTTTTGAACTGACCAAAAATTGAAATCAAATGGCCCAGCAGCAATATATTTGGTAAATGATGAAACAGACCTCTGAGCACAGAAGTGTTGTTTGGGCTCAAATCATTGAGCGCCCAACACCATATCACATATATTTGAAATGGCCAGTATTACAAATAAAACATTGAGGTGGCCCAGAATTATATTAAAATCAATGCATTAAAAAAAATGGCCAGAAGTCATGTGACCAATAGGTAAGTACGCCCAGCAGCTATAGCGATGCCCTTTCATATATTCAGTCTCAAAAAAACAAATCTATTCAAAAATAACTCACATTTATTAATATATCAAAACAAATATACACCTGTATTAATATTTACCAGAAACTATATGCCTGGTGTTTGTTCTGCACTGCCAGTCTCCTTCCTACGCCCCCTACTTCTCTTCCACACATACATATCCCCTGTTTTTCACACACATTCCCTATACCAAACTATATTTCTCAAATTAGAGATTCAATCCTATTCTAAGCTTCTCAAAACAACCTCTCAGAATGAACAAAATGGCTCTCCTATCATAAGAAAATACAAACCAACTAATTTGCCCAACAGATTCACTTTCATACCTAAAGATATTTTAGCCAAATTTAAAAAATTTAAAACTAAAGAAAAAGGAGGGAAATGATAAATGCTCTTGCATCAAAATTTCAAATATTTATTCATGCCATGCCAAAATGATGCATATAATGAAAACTAATTGATCAAATTAATACCTTAGAGTCTAAGAGTCCATGATTTAGAATGTATTTTTCAAATTCCTTTGGTATCCATCAAAACCTTAACATATATTTTTAAAATATTTGTAAAACATTTCTCTTACAATGTTGAACATGAAGTAATAATAATGGATTTATGTAATGTCAAACAAAGGATTTGATAAATGTAGAAATGTCCTTTGTTGTTAAAAGTATTTGGAAACCATGGTCAAAATCAAACCATGGCTTCTATGGAATGGCTTAGGGTTTTGAGATGGGTTGTCTATTAACTTGAATTCTCTATAGTGGTCATCTATTATCAATTTCAGTGAATTCCCTTTGGCTGAGGTTCCTTGGGTAAATGCTCTCAAGTTGTTTCATAGAGGCATTCATATTATCCAAGACATATTTTCTAAGCAATATCACTCTTGGCTATCCTGGGAAGAATTGAAAACCAAATTCTAGTTAGCCAACTCTGATAAAGAGTCTTATAAATAAATCCTTAATATTGTTCCGCCTTTTATGCTACATAAAATCTCTATTATTTCTACTCATCCTCAGTGGAAGGACTAGAAATGGTATGTGGAAATTCCATTTCATAATTACACTCCCTAAATTATCTATGGGTGGCTTACTCCCCACATGCATATGGTGGATAAGATTAATTCTTTTTGGGGTCTTCATTCTTCAGTTTGTATCTGGTGCTTCTACTTTTAAACTATTTGGGAGGCTTGCTTAGAGCCTAAGTTATCTCACTTTGCTTGGTGTGTGTTGTATCAAGTCATGCCTATAGGTAGAAGGCTTATGCACTTAAGAATTTCCATTTCCAAATGTCATTTTTGTGGCCATTTGGAAATTCTCCCTCATTTATTCAAGTACTGATCTAAATTCCAATAGGTGTAGATGTGGATTCATGACCTTTTTAGGCCATTCTAGCTCAACTTTTTTAGTGAAAAGATATCCTTCTTGGAGATAAACACAACTTTCCTTTTAAATACACCCAATTATGGCATAATTTTAGAGGGAATATTATATTTTGGTTATGGAAAGAAAGAAATAATGTAATGTTTGGCAATATTTCTTCATATTATAATTCTTATGCTTTCAACATATCTTATATTATTTCTAATGTGCTTTTATAGATTCAAGTATAGGCTAATAAAGTAGCCATGGATCTTATCCATCTTCAAGACCTTCTCACTCATTAGGGAGATGTTCCTTGTGTTGTGGCACAAATTCATCTTTCCCCACCCAGGGATAATAGATCTACTGGAAGAAATGTTAGTCCTCCTCCCAGATGTGGTCACCAATGTAGCTGGTCTTAGTACCACTCTCATATCAATACTGCATATCAATGCATGTATCCTCTTGGATGATAGTGAGGGTGGCATCCCCCACCTCCTTCCCCTACTGTTAAGGATGATTGGGGTGCTCCTACTCCTCTTACTATCTAGATTCTTGGAGGTCATCATCTGAAGGTTAGAAAAACATGTTAGATATGTTCCCCAAGATCTCTCTTGATATATTTCCTACTCAACAACAATATGATGATAAGGACATTACTTAGGCTTCTAGTTGGGATCCAATTCTAGATGACAATGACTTGCCTAGCTTGGTTTGGGGTTTGGATGATATGGATCCACTACCTTTTGTCCTTATACTAGAAGCTTAATTATGTTTATTTTTATTTATTTTTTTATAAATCACTCTTAGGTGGGGCCTAGAGATGTTTTTTGTGACTAGTTCCTATTCTTGGCCTAGTTTGGCTCCAAATGTGCTTTTATTCCACCTTTTTTTTGTGAATTATTTGCATATTATATATTTTTTAATATATAGATATATCTCATCAAAAAAATGTAGAAATGTATACCTTAAATATAGATCTTGTAAGAAAACAACTCCATACTATTCCCTACTCTAAATCAAACACAACCTTAGATTGAGAATATAAATGAGAAAACCGATACCTTCACTTACCAAGTGAATATATTCTATGTTACACATATTTACTCGTGTTTGTTGAAGGATTGTGATTGATTAAGGATTTTTGAAAGATTTTTCCAACATGTATAGGGTACTTGAAGATAAATATTATTTGGATTTTTCCAAGATCTATGTATGATGTCAGATATATGATATGAAAATGAAGGATGAAGGTTGAATTAATAGATTTCTAGATGGGAGGATGAATAGTTGAGACTAGCTTTGAGTTTGTATGGATGAGACTAACTAACTTGAGTTAGGTTTTTCATGCCTTGGTTTTCCATAAAACTTTTTTAACAAGTTCTTGATTTATTTAAGTAATTTGTTTTTTGTGAATGTACCAATACAAATCAAGGAGTTAATTAATTGTTTTGATTAATTAGTTGGTAGGTTTGACATTGTAATAGGAGTCAATATGGGGTGATGACATGGGTGAGGATAATTAACATTTTTTTAATAGTATACATACATGAAATCAATTATGGATTAATTAACTAAGTATTGATGATTAATTAATTAATTGTGGGGTGTGATTTGTGGGGTTAAATAGAGTCATGGTGTAATTAAATGATTAGGGCAGTGGTGTTAGTGTATTTATGGTAGAATTAGGGTGGATTAATTATAATTAATGATGGATTAGATGATGTCAAATTGGAAAGACATTAGGGTGTCAACAATTACCATTATTTTAAATGGCATTATGGCTTAATATGAAGAAATGAAATTTAAAATAATAGAGAAAAAAATAGAAGAAAGATAGGTGCATGAGGATGCCCATAATGGCATAATGGTTAAGGGCATGCCCCATCAAGAGGGCATGTATGGATGAAATACACAAATAGGATCTCCAAATGATAAAATGGGTTGAAATGGAAAGTTAAGATTAAAATTAAAGGGGTAAAAGGTGAATAAATAAAATTCAATAGGCTAATTATGAATAGTTGGTTAGAATGAATGTTTAGGAATGAAAGTGTGATGATGATGATGATGATGATGATGATGATGATGATGATGATGATGATGATGATGATGATGATGATGATGATGATGATGATGATGATGATGATGATGATGATGATGTTGTTGATGATGATGATGATGATGATGATGATGATGATGATGATGATGATGATGATGATGATGATGATGATGATGATGATGATGATGATGATTTTGTCTAATCTTGAATTGAATTACAAATGTTTGAGTAACCTAATATTTAATATATATGGTAGGATGTAACATTATTTGAATAACCATCTTGACATTGATTTAATATTCAATAGGACTAAACATATGCATCTATTAATAAACACACAAGAAATAAACAATAGCAAGAAAGTAATAAACACACACAAACACACACACACACACACACACACACACACACACACACACACACACACACACACACACACACACACACACACACACACACACACACACACACACACACACACACACACACACACACACACACACACACACAAATAGATTACATTTTATCCCATATCAAATTAAAAATTCAATGTTTGGTGATCATGCTAATGATAGCTTTGAATTTCCCCATGAAAAGATGTATGAAAAGGTGTTGGATTGGGAATCATATATCCCAATAAATCTATAATGATTTTTTGAAATTTGAATAAGGATTGTAGTAGGACTAAAGATAAGACAAATGATTTTTGGGTTATATAATTTTCTATGTTTTTTGAAATTACTAATGATGAAGCTATAAAAAAAGGGAAAAATAGATTTAGCATTAGGTATGGAGGTGGTATTAAATGGAATGGTGGATGGATTTAGGATGGGATATCCAAGGACTACATCACAAATAACCATGTGCGCAATCATTTAGTGTAATTATAACATTGTGTTACAATGTTCTTTGATTAAGATTTGATACACTAAAGTATTTATAAGACACATCTCGATACTTATTCCACATCTTTATCAAGGTAATAAGTAGGAAGAAAGATGGGCATGAGAGTACAATTGTAACAATTAATTTAGGATGTCTAGGGTTAAATGGATTGGGCATGACCCAAGTGTAGAGTACTTATATACAATATATTTACACATGACACTAGAAACTCATTTTTGTCATGATAATTTCCCAAGGCACCATAAAAAATGGTTTTCACCTTTAGATGCTTTTTTAACTTGTTTTTTGATTATATTTTTTCTAATATATATTTTTGTTAATGTTTGAAAATTTTATTATTTTTTTGAGAATATCAGATCCTTCAAGTATAGAATAATTTTTAATATTATTTTCATGGTTTTATTAAATTTTTTTCCATCTTGTGTGGCCAAAATGTATGCTTGTGACCCAAATTTGGTGATGATGACATAGGGACATGTTGATAAGGTTTTTATGCACATTAAATCATGAATGAGGTATCCTCTAATTTTTTGGGATCTCTATGGAGGTAAACTCCACTCCAGGGCACAAGTTGTAGGTATGGGTTAAAATAACTAGGTGGTGGAATAGTTTGTTGAGTATGAAATTTGTTGACCAGGTGTGCATGGATGAATAAAATCTAAAATAAATTGAAATCCTATTTGATTTGGATGGGTGATAATCTAAACTAAGGTGGGAGGATCTCAAATTAAAATAAAAAAGAATGAAAGTAGAGTAGAAAATAGATTTTTGTGGTCAAGAGAGGGATTAATGATAGGCTGGTCTTATACATGGACAAATGTATTTGAAATAAATGCTTTTAGCTATCATATATTACTTACATGCACACAAAAATAGTGAGTGAGTCTGAGGGTAAAGGATATAGTAAACTCCAAGATCTCAGCCAAAGGTTGCTCCTATCTAGAGAAGTTGTTGCTCTCCCTTATAATAGAGGATTATGATTTAGATCAAGTTGTATGTACATAATATTTTCATTTTTTTTATCAATTACTGATGCTTTGTATCTTGTAGTAACCTATCAAGTCTCAATCTTTCCAATTACACACCTTAAAGGGTGTATCAAAAAAGGGGTGGGCAGACGATTGGTGCTTTGCAAGATTGTTGGCACTTTTTCCACTTGTTATCTACATGCTTGTCTCTTGAAACCATTATCCCTAAACTTGTTCTTCTCTATTTTACCCATTCTAGGCATTTGATAAAATTTATCCTCCATTTCCTCACCTAAATCCATTTTTTTCAGTAAAATATGCTAGGTTTACTAGGTTGAACCTATATAGTTTTGGGATACTTTCACTTAGGAATTATGTTAGCCTTTGGCCAACCTAGCTCAAGACATAGTGAATTATTGTCTAAAATTATAGTAGGTTGATTGGGTCGACCCTATCAGTTGGGATTTTGTAAAGGGTCAAGGGTCAAATTCACCTATATATACAAATTAATTCTCATAATTTATTAAGAAGAAAAATAAGAAGTAAGAGTGAATGAACATTTGCTTGTTGACCATTATAATAGAGAAGGAAATCTTAGGGTTCCATACTTTCATTGGAGATATAGATTTTGTCTTATGGAGAAGTATTTTGGATGAATTGATAGGTTGTATAGCCTAGAGCTGATTTGTTTTTATCATCCTTACATACCACAACAACCTCTTGCAAAGCACCTTGGATAAGGGATAAATTGAGGCTCGGTGGGTTCATCTTCAAAGGTAAGTATTACTAACTTTATTTATCCTTTATAAAAGTAGATAGATATGAATTTATGATTCTCTTACATGCATTAGGATTATGTATACATTGACATAAGTATATATCTTCTATGCATATTTAGTTTTATTATTTATAACCCCCACTTTGTGACACAAGCTTTGGTGAGAACTAGATTAGATTTACTTTACTTGTTATTAGTATTAGTGAAATATCAAAACTTACGATCCCCTTAGAGTTATTATGTGATTGTGTAAGACCAGAGGCTTTGGAACCATCCTTAACATGATGTATTATGGTAAGATGTCCCCTAATCAGGGCTAGCAGATCCCCATATTGGCCATGCTCCTGCTTAACAAATGAGTCCCCAATTGGAAGTGTATGGTATGATCTATCTTCTCTAAGATAGGATTCATTTATAGATATGATGTATTTTTGATTCCATACATTATAGTGAACCTGATGTGAATCTACCCTTGAAAGATTTATTTCACTTGTTTCATTATTTTTATCATTTTTATTGTCATATATTCACAATAATAGGTCAACTGTATTGACATAGTTCTAACTTTTGTGTGTAGGTTTAACACACAGTCACATCTATATGACTTTGTTCTTTCTATGTAGGTTCTTTTTTAGGTTCAAGAAATTAGGTTGACTCAATCAACATAGTACAGGTTTTTAGACTTTTAAACATGTAGTCCAGACTGCTAGGTCAACCCAGTCAACCTTGTACACTTATAGGCATCAAATTTAGACTACCAGGTCAACCTAGTCAACCTTTTACATTTCATACACTTAGCAATAGGTTCTTATAAATCTTGGTTGATCTAGTTAATAAATTTAGTAGAATTTGTAAGTACAAAGCAAGGTTATTCAATAGTAATCTCACTTTTATGAATCCTCCAATGTACCAAGGTTCCTTTTTATATTTCTCTTTCTTTCCTTATAGTCCTATATTTTTAATAGTTTGCAGTCTTTAAAACTACCCTTGTATAGTCAACTAGGTTGACCCTATCAACATAGTTATGTATTCTATATTCTATCTAGAAAGCTAGGTTGACTCTATCAATGTAGTTTACTATCAATTTTTTTTCTTTTATTGAATAGGTGTGACCTTGTTGACCCTATTATGTACTCTCTGCATATAATATCGACTGAATCAATGTTTTTCTATATTTCAAAGTTAGAATTAACCTTTATATGCTAGTAATTAGCTCACACTTTCATTTATTATTGCTTGAATGCTTAGAATAGATCATAGTCTAATTAGGTGGTTTTCAATATATCATTTAGGTTTAATATTTTATCTTTTATGCACACATGACCAAATCATAAAATCTTAACAAGCATTTTAACAATTGTCTACCCAAGGCCTACCTAATTGGATTTCATCACCAAGGGGAAAACCAACTTCATTTTCTATCCAAGTATAAACATGTGGTTAATGGTATATTTTGGCTAACCATTTGACACCCTTATCTTTGTGGTGTGTGAAATGTGGAGGTAGGCCCCAATACCAAGCTTGTACCATTATCAATACAAATCCCTTTTATCACAAACATCTTAAAACTATCCTTAGATTGATTTCTAGTTCCTCACTTACATCCAACTTCCTATCAAATCTAAAATTATGCTCTAATAATCTAGCAACATTCAAGTTTACCACTTAATTAGCTTTTACTTTCCAAGTTGATTGCTTGCTTTTTGCTCAATTATATGTTATCTTACAAAAACTTATATTAGCCAACATTGGTGTAAGGTTTTGTATTATGTGCCTCAATTGGATCAACCACATTAATCCAATTGATTATGTGTTTTCTTTATTTCTTAAATACTTGTAAAAAAAATCTTGTTTTAGTACACAGTCATTTATTTCGATAAATTTTCTTATAGACTATCTATTTTTCCCTACCTATTGTGTTAGGTTGACCTAGTCGACTCTGTACAACTTTCAGACCCTATTCTCTATGCTAGGTCAACCCAATTGACTTTGTATAATTTTATACGTTCCTTATTTATCATTCTTAGTTCATTTTTCTCAAATCATAATGAAGTCTCTTATTAAAATCTTCTTGGATAGCTTGAATCTATTTAGATACTATATGGGATATTCATTTTTCCCTTTCTTTTCCTCCCAAGAGTACCATCACTCTTAGGGAACCTCTTCACCTCCTTCATCCATCACTTGTAACATCATGCAAATCACACCTCAAGATGAAGTAGATGGGTCTAATACTTTATATACTTACCAAGATGCTTCTCATCTTCAAAACCTTCAAACTAATGTGGGAGTAATTGACATTAATTTAATTAATAATCACACTAATAATCCATCTTTTAATAACCCTCCCTCTAACACCAATTCAAGGCGTGCTCCTACCAATACCAACCCACCTGTTGATATAACTCAACTTCTTACCCAAGGTATCCAACAAATGAACATAATGCAAAACTATAACACTAATCAAATGATGCAACTTCAACATCATTTTATTAACATGGTTAATCATGCTCTAGCTATCCATCCTCAAGCTAATCCCAATTACATTCCTCCACATCTTATATATGCCTCAAATAATGTTATTCCTTAACCCATAATGAATAAAAAGATGGTTCAAACTATTCAAAATGATCCTTTATCTCCCTTCATAGTATCAATTGATATTGGTAATATATCTCCAACTATCAAGTATGATGGGACTAAAGACCCTACCTCATTTCTCGAAGCCTTTGGCAACCTTTACAAAGAGTGGATCCAAACTAATACCTTTGCCACTACTAAACTCTTAGTCAAAACATTCATTGGTGATGTATTAGAATGGTAAAAATAATTATCCCAACATTATATTTGGAAAATTGAATATTTCATCAATCCTTTAGTTAAATAATTTCAACACAATGATCTTCCTAAAAATTATCTTAGCCACTTCATCAATGCTAAGCAATCTCCTGAATCAGCTCATGAATTTACCAAAAGATGGAAATCATTGGCCGATAAAGCTGACCATAACATGACTGATGATAACTTGTTTAAACTCTTTATCACCACTTTAAATCCTCTTAAATATAAGGTTTAAAGATTTACTACCCAAACACTTAATGAAACTCTTGACCAAGCTAAATGTCAAGACTTTCTCATCAAGAAATTCAAACCTAATCCTAAAATTTTAAGAGGATCTTTTCAAAAATCTATCAATGTTATCAATAATAATACTCTACAATCCAAAATAGGAGTTGCCAAATCTAACATCTCTTCATCTTCTCACACATCACTTTATATGTTGTAAATGAAATAACTCTTACTACCCTCTAGACCTTTCACGTATCCTAACAATCCTCCTAAGTGGTATGACCCTAATTAATTTTATTGGTTCCATGCTGACATTAGTCATTCCCATGAATTTTGTAGAGGTATCACTATTTTTATTGTCTCTTATATGCTTGGTGATTAATTTAATCATGATGCCATGATCAACCTTCGTCATCAAGAGTACACCACTACTTCTCAATAAATTATAGGCTTCCAAAGTCTCTACCTCAAATTAAAAAATATATTTTTCAAAAAATAAACCAAACACCAAGGATGTTTGTGCCATTGATGCTGATTATGACCAATATTATAAATTTTTTCAATATGTTAACATTGTTAAGGTCAACTATCATCACAAGTCAGCTCACAAGGATCCTATTACCAAACCTTAGAATCCATTTTTTTTAAAGAATAACTCCTCAAGGATACTAAACCTACTAATATATCTTTGGAAGCCCATAAAGAACCACATATATTCCTTCAAAATCTACTTTACCTCCTAACCTCATGCTGGTTCTTCTAAATCTCATTGGAACTTTCTCAAAAAACTTAGCTCTGTGCCTTGTAAGATTCCACTTATGGAGTTGGTTCATACTTCACCCTATCATTTTAATCTCCTTATTCAAAAACACCAAGAAATTGAAGATCCACCTTCTATAGATGAATAACCACCTTCTATTAAACCTCAACCTACCAACATAAATACCATTAAAACTATGTGTCACTCTTCCAAGCCCTCTATTGAATTTCCATTATTTTTTGTGTTAATGATCCACCACTCTTTATTAAAATGGCCATTAATACTTCCCTCATTTGTAAAGTTTTAGTTGATGAAGGATATAGTATTAATGTAACATCTATGTGGCTAATCCAAAAACTCAGTTATAACAAGGATCTTCTCAATCAAACCCATCTTACTTGTCATGGTTTTGATAAAATAAATCAAAAGACACTTGGTTGTATTTGGATTCCATTAACCATCAGACCATTCAAACTAAGCATATGGTCCTTGAATTACATTTATCTTATAATATACTCCTTGGTTGCCATTAGACTCATAGAATGAGAGCCCTTGATTCTTATAATATCCAATGCATTAAATTCTTACATAATGGGAAATGATACAAGTATGAATCCAATCCCAACACATGGATTATTCAAATTCCTAATCCTAAATCTCAGTATCACATTCTTACCATTCCTAAGATCAATAGTGCTCCTTTACCCAAGTTCATCAATGTGAATCCTAATTTACAAGTCACTATTATAGATTTAGATGATGATGAACCTAATGACTTGAAACAATACCAAGCTACCTCCCCGCATTTTAGATTGGATTCCTCCTTATTTTATACCTAAAGATCATATTATTCATATTATTAATGATATTACTAATTTTTCCCCTCCATACAATGCTCAAGATCCTTCTTTACTTGAAGATGCCTTTACTTATAGTGATTTTGGAGAGGCCAGACTATTTCAAGATCCTTTCATCATGTCTTCATGTACATTCAGTGATATTGGGATTTTACCTTATAAAACTCCCCCTAAATCTCAAGCATGCATAATTTATCCAACATATGACGATAATTACAATGTCCAACATTATCAGAAAACCTTGGCTCAAATTCATGTTTTTAATTGGGATGTCCATACCATTTCTATGGATCATGACTTAGATCCTAAGGGTTATGTGACTCCTACCAATTCTCCACTTCTTGATATCCCTTGGGTGGTAGATCAAATTATACCTTTTGAACCTTTAAAAATTATTTCATCTTCTTTACCACCTATTGATCCAATCATTACATCTGATCCTTCTCCCATCACTGAACCTAACAAAACTCCAATTTATTCTAATCCATCTACTTCTACTCCTGAGATTACACTAGATGCCAAGGCAACCAATGTCCATCAGATACATTCTAAGTATGATCACCATGGTAATAAAATTATATATCTCAAAGTAGATGTTGAGTATTATGGTCCTCTTCTCACCTTGCCTAGTGATGAAGCCATTCTTGAAATACTTCATTCTTGAGAACCTCAAATTCCTTGACAATATCATAAACTTGGTAATTTTACAACTAAAACTCCTTATTTCAAAAACTTCATCTCTAGCATTGATCCTAAAGTAATCCACTCTATTATTTACCTAATGCACCATACCAATTTCAAGATGATAATGTCATGCTTATCAAATAAAATATTTATATTGAATATGGTATTCCATCTTGTCCTTGACCAATTATAGTTTCTCATGAACCTCACCTATCGAACAAGATAATTTTAGGTTAGTTTTTGATAACTATCATGAGGTTTTTACCTGGCCTTATGAAGACATGCCTGGTATTGACCCTAGAATTATGGTGCATAAAATTATTACTTATCCTAATGCCAAACTTATACATCAAAATCAAAATAAATTCCACCTGAGGTTTCCACCTTATGTCACAAATAAATCATCAAATTAATTAATGCCAAATTTATCAAACCAGTGGACTATTTTGAATGGGTTTATAACATTATTCCTATTCATAAAAATGTCACTATGGTCATTGGTATTTGTATTGATTTACATAATCGTAACCTCACTTTTCCCAATGATAACTTCCCTTTACCTTCAATAGATGCCATCATTGAGTCCACAACTGGTTATGAAATGTTATCTCTTATAGATGGCTTCTTAGGTTATAATTAGATTCACATTGCCCTTGAGGACCGAAATAAGACCACTTTCACCATAAAATGGGGCACCTATTTCCATGTCAAAATTCCTTTTGGTCTCAAAAATTCTAGAGCAACTTACCAATGAGTGATGACTCACATCTTTCATGATCTTATCAATAAAATTGTTGAAACTTATGTGGATGATCGCATTGCTAAATCCAAAAGTTGTAAGACTCATCTATCAAATCTTGCTATCATCTTGTTAAATATTGGGTTAGACTCAAACCTTACAAATGTGTCTTTGGTGTCACATCTAGAATTTTTTTAGGATTTCTAGTCTCTCCCCATAGCATCAATCTTTACCCTACTAATATTAGTGCTATTGTCAACATGCCAATTCCGTTCTATTCTTGAAATTTATACTTAGGCAAACTTAGGAAAATTAGACGATTCATACCTAAAATGGCTTATTGTATCCACTCCATAAATTATCTTCTTAAGAAAGGTAATGACTTAGAATGGATGAACCCATGTCAAAAAGCCTTTGATAACATGAAAGAGTCATTGCTTCACCCACCCACACTTTGTCCTCTTACTAATGATCAACCCTTGATTCTATATACTTCTTCCACACCTATATTAGTTGGGGTAATGCTTACCCAACAAGATGATACTATAAGAGATTATACCATTTACTACATTAGTTGAGGCCTCGTCAATTATGAAACATGTTATACCAAAGTTAAACATGATTGCCTCACCATCTATTTCATAGCTGAAAAGCTTTACCACTACATGCTTTACCAAACTACTTATGTCATCATTCATTCTGACCCCCTTCATCACTTGTTCTCCAAATATTTTCTTCTTAGAGATATAATTGGAAAATGGATGATCCTCCTTATATAATTTGATCTCCATATCATCACTAAAAAATATATCAAATGGAAAGTCATAGATGATCAACTTACTGCAACTCCCATTCTAGGTACTTTTCCGTTTCAAGATAGTCTTTTAGATGATAATATCCTCTTTATTGAAGGTCTTAATCAAGTTATTTCTCTCAAATATTACTTTCATAAATTTATCACTAATCTTGAAGAAAATAATCTTGATGAATCCTCTATTCTCCTTAATAATACTAAACCAAAAGTAGTTATCAAAGAGCTTCCTAAAATTAATGTAGATTTACATGAGGATACTTGGAACATTCACTTTGATAATGATAAATGCCTCCAAGGAGTTATAGTATCAAGTCCTATTTTAAAAACCATACCTTTAGCTTTTCACTTCACCTTTATGTCATCAATAATATGGTTGAGTATGCAGCTCTAATCTTAGGCATGAGAGCTACTCTTGATTTAGACATTCAATATTTGCATGCCTTAGGTGATTCTCAGCTTATTTGCCACCAATTCAATGGTGATTACCAATGTAAAAGTGAAAATATCATTACCTATCATAAAATTACAATTACTCTTTCTAAGGATTTCATCTCTTTCACTATTGAGCCTATCCCTAGAGATAAAAATTACATTGTTGATTCCCTGGCTTCTTTAGCTTCTCTTTTTCATCCACACCAAGTTATTTTCAATCTTACTTTTCTTATCCAAATAATAAAATATCCATCCTCAACTCAACCACTAGACTCTCTTATCTACCACATTGAGGTTGTTATCATTAGATAAAGTTCATGATGTAAAGACATTATTCAATTCTTAGAACATCAAACTTATCCTCCTAACTTAGACTCTCAAAAAAAGACACATATTCATAAACAAGCTTTCAAATATGTATTTAAAAATAACATCTTTTATTATTTAAATACTAGAGGTACATTTCTTTAGTTTTGTATGCAAGATGATGTCTATCCTCTTCTTGAACAAGCACATAGAGGCATTTACAGTGGCCACTTTAGCAGACATGTTATAGCCCACAAATGCTTATGTATGGGTTACTTTTTCTCTGAAAAGGATGAAATCAAATTCACTAAAAAATACACTCTTTTCCAACTTTATGATGTTGTAATTCTTTCACCTCAAGTCTAGCTTCAAAATATTGAATCTCTATGACCATTACCCATGTGGGGATTAGATCTCATTGGCAAATTATGTCATTCCTAAGATGGGCATTTTTATATCATCATGGCTATCTAATATTTTACCATAAGTTTTGAATCCATGCCACTTTTTAATGTCACTAGTAAAACCATCACCAAATTTATCCTTAATCAAATCATTTACCACTTTGGTGTTCCCCATACTATCATTTTTAACAATGGTGGTAACTTCAAAAACAAAGATGTCAAACATCTTTATGTTAAATTCAAGATTAATCACAAATTTTACATGCCTTATCATCCATAATGAGATAGTGAAATTGATGCCACTAAAAAAAATCTCCAACATATAATTGGTAAAACATATTGATTGGGGTAATGCCATTCTCTCTGGTCTATGGTTTTGAATTAGTTTTTCCTTTAGAAATTAAGCTTCCTTATCTTTGTATATCTCTTCATGGTATCATTCTTGATGAATAATTACATAATGATCACTTTCATGCTCTTTATCTCCTTAATGAACACTATCTTTCTGCCTTGCAACATAACTGCCAATACAAGGCTTGTATTGCCAAAAAACATAACAAATGTGTCAAATTTTGTACATTTAGTGTTGGTGATCTTGTCCTTAAATTAGACTACACCCATGATAAAGAAGGAAAATACACCCAAAAATTTTGGGCCCCTTAATCAAATATATTCTTAGTCTAAGTGCCTACTATTTAAATTTTTGTCCAAAAAATATCATTACATCTAAAAACCCAAGGAAGCCCCACTTTGTTTTTTAATAAAAACCCTCAATCCTTCAAGAAACCCATCTTTCCCTTTACCTTATAGAATCCAAAACTCTATACGCAATTTTCACTTGTGTAAATTACTTTGTAATTTCTATATCCTATGAAGCACCAAAACCCAAAACTATGAAATCCAGAACTCACCATGAACTTTGCACATTCTTCAACATGCAAAATGCATGGCAAGCTATAGATCCTACCATGCACCCATACAATAGAATCCACAACTTGGCATGCACTTTGCACATTTTCACAATGTGTAAAGTGTACAACAAGCTCTAGATCCTACCATACATTTAATACCCCCTTCTATGGAACCCAAATCCTTAGGTGCACATTGCACATTTGCAGACATGCAAAGTAGACCATAGCCTTTGTGTTCTACCAAACACTTACCCATTTATGCATAGTGGGACCCAAAACCTTGAGTGCACTTTGAAAATTTGAAAATGTGCAAGGTGTCCCATAGGTTCCACCTCTTGCTAAAGTCAATCACCCCATCAACAGAGAGTATACCTAATCCAAACAGGTCCAATCTCCATCACCAACCACCTAAGCTCACATTAATTGCAATTTTTTGTTATCTAACTAGGTGAATCAGGGTTTTTGTTTATTATTTTAAATTGATAAGTATTGGAGTTCTAAAAATAACTCTTGCCATGTAATAAACTTTTGTTCCACATGTTGACAAGTACCTTATAATTCTAACCACATTTATGTCTCAACCTTCCACATCATCCTTACTTGCTAAATGGTACTTTTCTCATTTTTTTCACCATTGTCTTTTGTGTTGAAGATTTTTATAGTCATTTTCTTTTCTTGAAATTTTTTAGATTGAGGTTGGTTACTGGTTAGGGATTTAATTTTAGAGTTATCATTTAAAGGTTGAAATCATGTGTCTAGGAAGTCTAGGGCTGTCCAAGGCAATCTAGGGTTTACAATCTTGAAATTTTCATCTCTAGGATTTTCCAAATCCTACATACATCATTATCCCAAAAAAACACTCATTTTTTCCCTCAAAAAATTTGTAATAAAAATATTGGCCTTTAAAAAACCAACAAATATTCCTTATAGAAGTTTGACTTTCGAAGAACACTTGAGAAACCCAAAAGACTATTAAACACCATGAAGATCAAACATGCCTCAAGCACCTTCCACTTTTATAGATTTACAATGCACCATAAAAGGTGGAACTATCCCAAGCACCTCTCACCTCTATCAGAAAGCTCACATCCTTCAAACACCATAGAGAGTGGACGTGTTTCCAACACTTCCAAGTTTTGACAGATAAACAAGTGCTCCAAACACCTACAAATCCTACCAATTTTCATAGTTGGTTTTTTGCAAGCAATAACTTCAATTTCCATCCCTCCTAAGGAAATGAATTTCAAATCTAAGGGCCCCAAAGTGATTTCTTTTTTGGATTCCAATATGGTATAAATAAAAGATATAAATTTAGGTCACATTGACTAAGAAGATTTTTGGGTTAGGATAGGTGCAGATTTCAATAGAGACTAGATTCAAAGTATCTATGACTCTATTTTACCACAAGTTATAACTTTCCCTCTATCTGTTCAAAGACCTGAGTTGGTCCTAAGAATGGAATAACATTATGACCTTGATGGAAGGCAATTCTTTAATGATAAAGGAGAGAAGATTCTAGATCTTGAACCTAACTTCATCAACACAATGTTTTAAATTCATGAGTTTAAGAGTTATTTGGATATAAATCCACAAACATCTACACAATTTTATGAAGATAAAAAGGATGGATGTTAGAATATAATTAGCAAGAAATGCTTAAGATGCCCAAGCATTCCTCCACTAGATTGCCCAAGACTATGTATAGATTTGATTTTGTTGATGTCTTAAAATGGTGCTAGATCTTAATCAACAACAATTGGAAGTTTCAAGCTGTGGGACAATGCGGCTTGAAAACAACCTCCAGATTTTAAAGAAGCTGGTCTCTTCTTATGTATTGGGTGTTGGGGAAAAGGGATAGGCGACTAAACAAAAATGCAAAATGCAGGAATTGAAACCTAACTATGGTGATGCGCCTGAGAGTAATCATAATCCTAACCTGAGCATAGTGAAACTATTATGTGATTCTATTACATTTAAGAGCAGATAAGTGCATGATCAATGTAAAAGATTGGAATAACAGAACAGAGGCTCACAATAGGGGAGGGGGTTTTTGCTAAGATATAAGAATTGTCAATAAAGGCATAGTGTCCAATCTTCTTAATGGAATCCTCCACTCACATCAGAGGCACAGAAGTCACGCACAGTTATGTAGAACTTCAGACTCCAAAAAATGGAACAGAAGCAAATGACATTTCCAACCACCGCACTAGAAAATCTATAGCATAGACTACCTTGTAAACAACATAGATAACATCAACCATGGCATGGAGATCAAATTTCCTTAATTCATTCAACCACATAAAGGGCACAGAAACATGCACGATCACATAAACTTTATGACCCAAGAAAATTGAGACAAGAGCTAAAGATATTATTGGTCAAAATTACAAGAAGTCTAAACTATGAGAATCTCCCCCTTTTTAGATTTTACAATCCTACTTATATAGATTTCAGATGTCTCCCTACATCATTGCCTTCTTTCTCGCTCAATTTCAAATTTTGACATAACTCACAGGGGGCAAATAGATGGCCCATTAATGTCTTGGGAAGGCCGTGTTGGAGAAAGTGTAGCTGCCCATTACTGTGGCATGGTAATTCCTGACTGGTACCTTCTTCCATGCCTAAAATTCAAATTCTATCACCTACTAAGCTGCACACCTATCTATTCCATCTTAAACTCTGAGGGGACAAATAGTCAACTCATTCAATGCTTTGGGGGCTCCATAAAACTACCTGATCACTGTTCCATCTACTTGAATTAACTCCGACCAATTTTCCCTCCATTTTGCTTTAACAGATAGATGGACACTCTGTTCTACTAGATACGAGAGAGGACACTTAGCCGATTCATAAAAGTTTCCCTTTATGGTCTAGGGGCACCAGAGGATGACACTTGGCACCTTCTGCCTGATTCATCAAAGACACGTGGCTCTTTCTGCTTCCCTTGTAGTAACACTAGGGGCACATATAGGATTTTTATGGATGGAGACATTTTTCACCTTCCACTGATTTTGAAGTAACACCTGGGACCCACCATAAGTTTATATTTGGCAATAGAGCTTGACGATGATTCTCTCGGGTGTTGACACGTGGAGGCCTCTACGGTTTTGAGGAGGGTAAGTGGCATCTTTCGCTTCTTTTATGGATGGAGTAGAGGGGGACTCAGAGAGTGACATTTGGCAACATCTGCTACTTTGTGGTACTTAATAAGATGATGCCTTTACGTTGAATGGAAAGCATTAGACTCACATCTTCCCTTGTGTTGACACATGGCGAAGTCTGCTACTTTGTTAAAAGAGGCCTCAGAGAGTGACAGTTGGCCTACTTCATCTCCCAAAGATTGACACTTAGCAAAGTCTGTTGCTTCAAAACTTAGGCAAAATAAACAAGGAGAAACGGTCCCGTAGCTAGAGAATGACACTTGGCAGCTTCCGCTGCACTCTGACACTTAGTCAAAATAAATCGGCCCTCTACATCAAGACTTCGCGACTTTGCCTGAAGAATCAAAATTGTAGTGCTCGGATCAAAGAATAAATTAAATACAACGTAGAGTAAAATTACTCTATAGATTTCATAGAGAAGGTGGGAGATATTATATCATTGTTGCATAGAGTCACTAACAATCCTAATGCTAAGTTTTATCAAGACTAGATGTACTAGTATATCCAGATCATTAGAGAAAATAAACAACATATACATTGGGCTCAATCAATAAGTGTGTAATATCCCCAACCAATAAGGATTGTAAAAAGACAAAAGCTCTGATACCACTATAATATCCCCAACCAATAGGGACTATAGAAAGACAAAAGCTCTGATAAAACTATAATATCCCCAACCAATAGGGACTATAAAAAGATAAAAGCTCTAATACCACTGTAATATCCCCAACCAATAGGGACTGTAGAAAGACAAAAGCTCTAATACCACTATAATATACCTAACCAATAGGGATTGTAGAAAGACAAAAGCTCTGATACCACTATAATATCCCCTATTTCCCTTGAAATCTGAAACTAAATATTATTGAATTGCTTATCTTTATTCATGCAAAATATCTCCAAATAGATAAATAAATCACTAGTATAATATCTTATTTATTTTCTCAAATGATTACAATATATGTCCTCTGTCATGCATATAAAAGAATATTCAAATACGGTCTTAATAACCTGAGTATTCTGCAAACTGGGAATAAAACTTGAATCTAGTACGTCTCAGCCTACTATGTCAAAAACACAGTCACCAACGTCGGTTATACTGCCACCATCAATTTCATAGTGTCATTATCCTACCGATGTCAGAGAGAGGGTCGGCTGATGTCAGTCACTGTCGATCTCTTCCTGCCGATGTCGATCTCTATGCTTTCCACTGATGCGTACAGATTTTCACAGATCTATATAGACTTCATACGGCTGCCAATATAGCACACCCTATTTGCTGGACCCCTGATCTCAAGATATATAGCTCTAATATAGAAGATCTTTATCTATGCAATATCTGAATCAAAACCCTGAATCAAAAACCTAATAAAATAAATCTCTGTAAATACCTGTGATAACTTTTGTGTGAAGTTATCTCTCAACTTGGCAATAAATTAGCTAATATCTCACAACCTCTAAATCGCACACACTAAAGAGGGCACATTCTTCAATGCAAATGGAATCTTGGAACCCTTGGCTCAGTCTTCTTAGAAGAATTCTTAGCAAAAATCAATAATCATAATCATTCATAATATTTCAACTCTCTCCCATGAGAAACCCTTATACCCTCAAAAAAGCATGCTTGCCCTATTAGGGTTTCTTAAATTAGAATTAGGGTTGCACAATTAAAATATGCTAAATAATTAATATTTAATTAAATTAATCAAATATTAATATCTCCCTCAATACATGTCTGATCAAGCCCAAACAAAAGCCAATTGTAAAAATTCTACTAAACGAAGTCAAGCCAAGCTCCATCAAGACCCTCTAACCGTCTTATCAGCCTACGAGGGTCACATAATAGGCTAACCATCAACTCTAGAAATGTCAACTAAAAAGGGGACATGATAATCTGCCCCTCTTGAAATTTTTTGCCCTTAAGCAATCACTGAATGATAAACCAATCAATCCACCTGGATCCCGAATGTAGTCATGATCTCCACCGCTATCAATCAATACAAACTCCATGCCATGTCCATCACAACTCTCATCTAATGGCATCACATCATCCCTAGTACTAAGATAAGAATCCCAACATCCAATCCATAAATGAAAATCAACTGGCAACTCAAGTAAACTCCTTACCTGAATAATATCTGAATCTAGAATATGAATGCTAGACATACTCATATTATCAACCTATGACCCAACTGTAACAGAAATTTGAGTCCCTACCACATGTGCTAACCTCTAGACTAAACTCACCTCAAGACAAAGCTCATCCACCTATCTCTCCTATGTTGGTGCCAATGTGCACTCGACAGCGCACTCTGCCATATCGTGTGGAATGAGCCTCTCCATCCAATGAAAAAACATATGTTTGAAGCTGCTACCCCGTATTGCCTTAAGAATATGTGTCTTCCCATCAACATCAAAATGAACCTCCATGTCCTTGAGATGAAGAGTAACTTCCTCAAATGAATGAAGCCACTTCATACCCAAGACTAAGTCTATATCCCCCATGTTCACCACATAATAATCAGCCTTGAACTCATAGTTGTTCAAGCACAATGGGAGGTCTCTAATCATATGCTCACACCTAGGAGTGTGACCATCAGCTACCTTAACTCTAATGCCCTCAAAATCCTCAATAATGAGTCCATGCTTCTCCACAAATTTGGCATCTATAAAATTATGTGTGGCTCCTGTGTCAAGAAGGGTGATGACCCTCTGCCCTGCTAAAACTCCACAGAGTCTGAATGAATCATCCAACTAAATGTTAGATAGGCATGCCTCCTGTATGTGAAGCTCTAACTCTACCTCTACCTTAGGCTCTAAAGCCTCTACCTTTTCCCCCTCAGAACTATCTTGCTATTTGAAATCCTCTGAATACAAATCCTCATAATAAGCCCACATCACTCGATTGGCCTTGCCCTTAAGCCTCAAAGGACAATCATGATTGGCATCATAAGGACCTTTGCAGTAGAAGCAAAACTTCTTCCTGCGTAGATTGTTAAGAGCCTCTCGATCCAAAGGTGGTGCTACTAGATTTGCCTTTGAATCATTCTTAACACCTGATTTATCTATGTTAAAATCTGGTCTCTCTCTATTACTATTGAAGCCCTTATTGTCCCTGGATGAAGAAGTACCTCCTGAGTTAGATTTACTAGATGGGTCTGCCATCTCTATACTCCATGCCTTCTTCATAACTTCCTGTAATGAAGGAGGATCAAAGGCTTTGATCCAACCTCTCAATGGTTTTGTCAATCCCTCCATGAAGAGAACTACCAATCTACGCTCTAAAATATTTGGCACCATGACTGCCAACCACTGAGACTCACCAATGAAGGACTCCAAATTACTTGTTTGTTTCAACTATGCTAGATCTTGAAAGTAAACCTCAAGATCTTTCTTGTCAAACCGCTTAACCAATCTATCCACAAAGTCTTGGTAATCTGTCACCTGGTTATGCTGAAGTGTTACCATACCATGGTACCACCAATCATGTGCTACTCCATCCAAGTGCAAAGTGGCATATTTGATGGCCTCTATCTCTATCATTGGCCTTAATGCCAAGAATGTGTCAAGCTTATAAACCCAAACTTGAGCTGTCATCTTGCTGCTGCCATCAAAAGTAGTCAAAGAAAGCTTGTCAGTAGCGTTCTTCAGCTCACTGAGTTAACCTCTAGGCCTCCTGTCTTGTCTAACCAATCTGTAGTGCTCTCTCCTCTGATTAACAAAATGATCAAAGGACATCCTCTCCTAAACTTGAGGAGCTAATAATTCCCACTCATCATTTACAGCCATGAGAACATCTACAAATAGGGAATCTCCTGCCTCCTCCTCTATTGGAGCCTCTGGTTCCTCTTGAACAAACGTAGGGCATGTAGGTCTATCAGCTATTCTGGAGTACATCAGCTGTGGTCTCTGATTAACAATAGCACTCCTATTATCTCCTTATTCCCCATTCTATCTAACAGGTGGGTTCATCCTCTCTACCATAGTAGTGACTGCCTATATTGCTTGATTCATCTACTACTGGCCTGTCATCATAACATGGTAGAATTCTTTGGTGTCCTAATCATCATCATACCAGTGGCCCCTGGGTGGGCTACCCTCACGTCTATCACTCATGATGATCGATGGCTGATTTAACACCTGGGTACCTTCAAGCAAGGCTCTACTGCGTGTGTTATACCTGTGTGGTCCCAATTCTTCTGGCTGCATGAGATTGCTAAACCCTCAAGATGGCAAGAATTTGGCTCTGATACCACTGTAATATCCCCAACCAATAGGGACTATAGAAAGACAAAAGCTCTGATACCATTGTAATATCCCTAATCAATAAGGACTGTAGAAAGACAAAAGCTCTGATACCACTATAATATCCCTAACTAATAGGGATTAGAAAGACAAAAGCTCTGATACCACTGTAATATCCCCTGTTTCCCTTGAAATTTGAAATTGAATATTATTGAATTGCTTATCTTTATTTGTGCAAAATATCTCCAAATAGATAAATAAATCATAGTATAGTCTCTTATTTATTCACTCAGATGATTACAATAGATGTCCTTTGTCATGCATATAAAAGAATATTCAAATACAGTCTTAATAACTTGAGTATTCCACAAACTAGGAATAAAACCTAAATCTGGTACGTCTCAGCCTGTTGTGTCAAAAACATAGTCGTTGACGTCAGTTATACTATTGCCATCAATTTCCTAGCGTCATTATCCTGTCAACATTGGAGAGAGGGTCAGTTGATGTCAGTCACTGTTTGTCTCTACCTGCTGATGTCAGTCTCTTCCTGTCGATGTTGATCTCTATGCTTTTTGTTGATGCGTACAGATTTTCACAGATCTATATGGACTTCATACGGCCACCAATATAGCACACCCTATTTGTTGGACCCCTAATCTCAAGATATATAGCTCTAATATAGAAGATCTTTAACTGTGCAATATCTAAATCAAAACCTTGAATCAAAAACCTAATAAAATAAATCTCTGTAAATACCTATGATAACTTATGTGTGAAGTTATCTCTCAACTTGGCAATAAATTAGCTAATATCTCACAGCCTCTGAATCACACACACTAAAGAAGGCATGTTATTCAATGCAAATGGAATCCTAGAACCCTTGGCTCAGTCTTCTCAGAAGAATTCTTAGCAAAAATCAATAATCATAATCATTCATAATATTTCAACTCTCTCCCATGAGAAACCCTTATACCCTCAAAAAAGTATGCTTGCCCTATTAGGGTTTCTTAAATTAGAATTAGGGTTTCTTAAATTAGAATTAGGGTTGCACAATTAAAATATGCTAAATAATTAATATTTAATTAAATCAATCAAAAATTAATATCTCCCTCAATACATGTCCGATTGAGCCCAAATGAAAGCCAACTATAAAAATTCTACTAAACAAAGTCAAGCCAAGCTCCATCAAGACCCTCTAACCATCCTATCAGCCTAAAAGGGTCGCATAATAGGCTTACCATCAACTTTGGAGATGTCAACTGAAAAGGGGACATGACAAAGTGATTCCCTTCACAACTAGTTGATGAAGGTGTAAATGATAATTAATTTTTATATGACATCATATATTTTCTATATTTTGGCTAAAAGAAGATATTTGAAGGCCTCAATATAGTTCCTAAATGAAAAACTAGAGTTTATAACTACTACCTTGATCTCATGCTACAGGCTAGAAGACATCAATTCAGAAGAGTTAATGATGCTTTCATTTACAACATCATTATTATGTTTGATCAAAAGCTTGGGAAAATAAGGTTCTCCCAAGTGGAAAAATATGAGATTACCAAATGGGGTTTCTTATTCATATAGTTTTCCACCTACTCCCACATCAAGGCATTTGGATTTAATAGTTGTCCCTACACACTTCCTTGGTATGTAAGTGATAAATGGGCATTGTTGGATTTGGATAGGAAACTTATAGATACACATAAGCTCCTCTCAGACATACATAAGGTAGGGATATGTTTCCCTATTTCTATTGGCCATTACACATGCCAAAATATATTGAAGGGTAGAACTGTAGAGGTGGAGATGTGCCAAGTAACACTAAGGACTTTGGAGTCTAGAACTTACTTTGATCCATACAGTAAGGTCACTAATACACTAAAAATGGTAACATAATAACATGTGCCATATTATGAGGAATTTTAGGAAGACTATGATGATGAGGAAAAGGTTAGAATGAGGGACTATTCTAGATGTCCCTACAAAAAATAAAAGACTATGATCTAGTATTAGTCCCTGATGACTTGGTGGATGAAAACTCTAAATTATATCTAATATTCCTCACATAGATCATCACTAGACCTTTACCACTACTGAGGTGGTAGTTTTAGAATCTTTATCTCTATTTGATAGAATTACACCTATTATTAATAGAAAAATAAGTTATCTAAGAGGCAAAGATGTACAAGTCACAAGGGAGATAATAAGGGTTAAGAATAATCTCTTAAAGCTCAAAGCATGAGGTATCACTCCTTCAGAGGAGGGACCTAGTGAGTCATCAGAAGAACCTAAAAAAGGAAAGAAGAGGAAGAAGACAAAGGCAAAAAAAGGGAAGTCAAGTAGATAGAGATAAGTTATAGAGGAACCAATTAATATTTCAGCTGAAGACATAACAACAACAACATAAGGATCTATAGTTTCAAATCTGATGGCTTTGAATCCTATTTTCACTGCTCCCCCTTCTCCTAAACATATTATACAAGAGTTTTAAACCCCTCCACCAAATATATTTACTCTTCAATTATCTTAGGTCCCCATTGCTCCATAAGTTTCATCTCCTCCACCTCTAGTGTCAACCCCTCCACTTGTCCCCACTTCACCTACTATTCCACCCAATAAGTCAAGTGGACACTCAAGGTCCCCCTATAGTGGAAGTTCAATTTTTCACTCCACTTTACCTTCCTCCCAGTTCACCTTCCTTGTTTTTTCCACTCCCACTTTCCATTCCATTTACTATTCCTTTCATTTCATCACCATTAATTACCAACACCACTCAATAATACATTGGTATAGAATTAGTCATCTTGACTACAGTTCTATAGGCTACCCCAACCCCTATGATAATCACCATTTCCTCTTCATCTCAACCCACTATTTTCAAATCACTAACCCTAAGTGGTCCTACACACTTAATTAACACATTTAGTGCTTTGGTTTCTACCCTTCTACTATTTCCCAAACTCACAACTCTTGTGTCTATTCCATCCTCCACTTCCCCAACAATCATAGTTGCTTCTATTTCCTCCACTCTCCCCATTTCCTCTATACCATCAGTAGAGGTTGGAGTAACCTATATACTTGGTGAAAATAATGATTTGAAAACTACTGATAAGAGTAGATCTCCATGGGCTCCTCTTGATAAACTAATGGTATCATCTTCCTAGGAGTCTCCATTAGTCACAATATCAACTAGTGTAGCTACATCAACTAAAGATTCTTTGGAGATAGTGCCAGATCAATAAAAGGCTACCCCTAGTTGGTTAGCACAATCAGTGAGTAAAAAACAAACAATAATGATTGATCCCAAAACTTTGGACTTTGACATGTCAAAAGTCAAGAAGAAATAAAAACACATTCTTAGGACCCTCTCAAGGAATTTCATTGATGATAAGGAAGAACAATAAGTTGAAATTTTAGTTCCCCTACTAGAAAAATCAAAAGAAGATCTTGTGGTGGAAGATTATCAAGTTTTTCATATAAACCTTGGTTGACAAACAAGAGAGGGACTCAATCACAATGTATAGAAAAGTATCAACTCTCTCTTCCAGAGAATTGATCATGATAAAGCCACCAAAGATGAGATGAAAATAAAGGTAGATCAGTTGACCAAATCACTAAACTAATTCATAAATCCAAGTGAAATATCATAATAATAATAGGCAATGCAGCTAATTAGTCTAGATCAAGCTAAAATTGATTCTATATGAGAGATTTCTCACATGGGAATGGATACAAAAGAATGGTATGAGGGACTAATCACTAAAGGCAATAGATTTATTACATCCATGATAAAAAAATTTGGAGTCATCATGGAGAGAAAAGATATTTTGAAATAATAAATTAATCACTATGAAGGAGAGATTCAGACTTTGAATCTATATTATCCTAAATTGATAGCCATAAAATAAATTGATATGAGTACCCTTGTTTCTAATAATATATTGAAGGATGATGGTGAGCATGAGGAACTACACAAGGCTACCTAATCTCAAATAAGAGAACTAATAGAGTCTGTGGAATGAGCTAAGGAGGCTCATGATAAGGTAATTTATGTGTTATACGAGATTGATGGCATGATGAATGTAATGCCATGCTAATTAATAGATGATGTCAAAAATCTCTTTCAGGTAGAATAGGTTCAAAACAATTTCAAATCAATAGTTGAGGAGTATGCAAAAGACATAGTCTTTATCTTAAGTTTCATCCACAAGATTATCAAATATGAGAAATTAATTGATCAAAAGAGGACTAAAATTTAGGGAATAAGAACCTTCAAAAGAGAACTATTTGATGTCCAAGAAGATTGTGCATCCTCCAACATTTATTCTTACAAGATGGATGCAGATCAAATTTAAGAGATTTTCAAAGCCTTTGATTCATATATGGAGAAGCTACGATATGAGAATGATAAGAAAACTAAGCAAATTATGGACATTAATTAATCTTCCTCTTTGATGAATGATGTGTTATATTATCATTTGTAATTTCATTTCAAAATCTTTGTAATTTAAAATTTCCTTACGAAATTACAACTTTATTTTTTATAACTCTATTTTAATTGATTTCTTCCTCATTTATTAGTTTTGAAAATAGATAAAAGAAAGTGAATATCAAGGTGTATGGATGAATACTTGGTATGATGTGTGCATTGATATCTAGATGAAGTGAGAGATCCTCTTTGGCTAGGGAGGAAGTCTTGTAGATAAGAAAACACTAAAGGGAATTTTTTGATCAAACAATAAGATGAGGGAATTTCCTAGTGTATGCTAGAACCAAGAAAGCAACAGCTTGCTAGGATGGTTGTCAATCCCCTTTGCAATACATGGTTGGATATAAATAAAAGAAAGAAAAGTTGCATAACATGAAGTTAATAAATCTAACAAAATAAATACTTTTCAAATGAAATGCATGAATTAATGAATTAACATTAAGTTAAATGTTAATTATTAAAAATAAATGTTTAGGTCAGGTCTCATCTGGTTTGGTTTAGTTTCTGACAAGAAGGTAAAAAATAGAGTTTGGTCAAAGGTTTTGGTTAAGGGTTTTAGGTTTTTGGTTTGGTGCAAATAGGTAACTGGTATTAGTTAGGTGAATCAATAATAGTTACTCTAACTGACAATGGTCTCAATAACTGATGATGGTTAAGGGAACTGATGTTGGTTGGTTAACCCTTACTGGTTACCTGTCAATTCTAGAAATGCACAAAAAATAGGTTATAGATTGGGGGAATGGTCAAAAAGAGGTTTTAATGTGGGTTTAGATCTATTAAAAGTTTATTACAAGTTTAAGGTAATAAAATAATATACAAAAGAATCTGATTAAGTTATTAAACTTTAAAGAAGAGATAAAGAAAGGACTAAAAATAAATGACAATACCTATTATCAGTGAGATAAAGAGATGATAGAAGAGACCTAGAGGAATTACACTAGTGTAACAGTACTCCAACATTCAAGAATGACTTGGGTAGTGTTTTAGTAAGGGTGGATACCTACAAGAGGATTTTGGTAGCATATGGTTCTCTCCTTTTCTCCTCCTACAACTCTCTTTTTATAGGAAGAAGTTGCCAATGGGAGTGGAAGAAGTTGCTAATTAGGTAAGGGATAAAGATGATAAGTTGGGCACCAAAAAGTTGATTTGTATCACCAAATAGAAATTTTCTAAACTAAGTGTGAAGTTAATCTTGTACTCAATTTGGAAATTGCTAATACAAGATGGAAGGGCATAACCATCGCTGGTCAGGCTTAACTGTTAGTGGTTAAGGTAATAATCGATGGTTAGGTTGAATTGTCAATGGTTAAGGTAACCATTGATGGTTAGGATGATTGTCGATGATCGAGGTCCAAGAAGAAAATGGTCAAGAATTGGTTAAAAAGAGATGAACTAAAATGTTAGATTAGCAAGTTGAAAAGGGGGCTAAGTCCACTGAGGGGTTAACTAGCTCCAAGGGTTGGTTAAGGGTCTAAGGTGTTTTTAACATAAAAAATGGTTAGTTTTTGAGTGTCTATAGTTTCCCCCTTTTTTATACAACTTTGGGTCAATAAGCTACAAAACAAAAACAAAGCGGGCCACTGGTTAAGCGTGACGGGTGATGGCCATACTTCAAGAGTAAGGTAGTGATACTCAATTGGGTTACCCCAAATTGAATAATAAAAATAAATGATAATTATTAAAAATAAATGTTTATGTTAAGTCCAGTCTAGTTTTTGATAAGAAGGTAATAAATAGAGTTTGGTCAAAGGTTTTGGTTAAGGGTTTTAGGTTGTTGGTTTGGTGCAAATAGGCAATCAATGGTGGTCAGGTGAAATGGTGGTAGTTAATCTGATCAACAATGGTCTGGATAACTGATGATGGTTAAGGGAATTAGTGATGGTTGGTTAACCATTGGTAGTTTCCTATCAAATTTTGGAAATACCTAGAAAATAGGTTGTAGGTTGGGGGAATGGTCAAAAAGAGGTTTTAATGTGGGTTTAGGTCTAGCAGAGGTTTAGTATAAGTTTAAGATAATAAAACAAGATGCAAAAGAATCTAATCAAGTTATTAAATATTAGAGAAGAGATAAAGAAAGGACTAAAAACAAAAGAAAATACCTATTATCAGTGAGATAAAGAGGTGATAGAAGAAACCTAAAGGAATTCCACTAGTGTAATAGTACTCTAGCATTTGAGAATGACTTGGGTAGTATTTTAATAAGGGTGGATACCTACAAGATTATTTTGACATAATGTGGTTCTCTCCTTTTCTCCTCATGTATCTCTCAATTTATAGGAAGAAGTTGCCAATAGGAGTGGAAGAAGTTGCTAATTAGGTAAGGGATAAAGATGCTTAGTTGGGCTCCACAAAGATGATTTGTATCACCAAATGGAAAGTTACCAAACTAAGTGTGAAGTTAATCTTAAACTCAATGAGGAAATTATTTAAATAGGCTAGGAGGGCATAACCATCAATGGTTAGGCTTAACCATTGATGGTTAAGGTAATCATTGATGGTTACGTTGAACCTTCAGTGATTAAGGTAATCATTGATGGTTAAGCTGACTATCAATGGTTGAGGTCCAAGAGGAAAATGGTCAATAATTGGTTAAAAATATGTGAATTAAAATGTTTTATTAGCAAGTTAAAAATGGGGCTAAGTCCACTAAGGGGTTAACTAGCTCTAAGGGTCAGTTAAGGGTCCAAAGTGTTTTTGACATCAAAAATGGTGTGTTTTTGACATCAAAAATGTTTAGTTTTTAAGTGTTTACATTTTTCCCCTTTTTTTTATGTGGCTTTGGGTCAATAATCTACAAAATAAAAATAGAGTGAGTTTCTGCTCAAGGGTGATAGGTGATGGCCATGCTTCAAGGGTAAGGTAGTGATACTCAACTAGGTTGCCCCAAGTTGAATAATCACATGGTTTGGTTTGGGTAAGTTTATAGAGAAGGGTCATCTCTAAAAGGTTTGATTTTCCTAAGTATGGGAGGAGGTATTCCCCCTTGAATTAGGAGTCAATGAGGTGAAGGTTGAATTGGGTCAGGGTTTGATAAATGGTAGATGATAAGTCATGAGGTGGGTGATAAAAAGGTGAGGTTGGGAATTTGAGACACAAACATGTGCACAAAATGTAAATAAGTACAATATTCAAGATCATGCAAAGACTAATATTTCATGTTGGTAACAATAAGGTCAGGTTCAAGGATAAGTGACAATGTAACTGATCCCTAGATTTGGTCTTAGCTGATTAGGTTAGTCTTATCAAGTCTCTTAGATAGGGTCAGTGTTTACTCAGGTATCCAAGGTAGGAAGTGCTCCTGAGGAAAACATAAATGGTCTAGTTGGTTGTGTATGAGGTGGTGCATATACAAATGTTCAACATGACAAGGCTGCTCAATGCAGTTAAAAAAATTAAGGTAAGATCATCACAAAATATGCAATAGGCTGGGTCAAAAAGGTCCAATGTTGAGGTGGATGCAATTAAATGGTTAGGTGGAGAAGGGTAATCTCTAATTATTAATGGTTGCATGTGGAGAAGAGATGGTCGCCAATGGTGGGGGAGAAGGTGACTAATAAAAAAATGGGTGGAAAAGGGTAATCTCCATAGTTTGAGGGAGAGGGTGACTCTAAAATAGGTTGGTGGACACCCAAATGGGTTACCCATCGAGGTGTACCATTTGGTTTGGTTTGGGTTGATAGGGTTGATAAAGTTGATAAGATAGGTAAATTGAATAGATTAGGTTGAGTGGATAAGGTTTGGGTAAAGCTGATAAGATGGATTGATTGTATAGGTTGGGTAAAGTATGGCTGAGCTAACTCTTAATGTGCTAAGCAAGAGGATGCTACCTATATAGTCCAATGGATGGTAGATCCAACATGAACTTCAAGCCAGATGTAGTTCTTTCAATCTAGTGTTTGATGGGTTTGAATGGAGGAAGATGAGGTGACTAGAGAAAATTAACCTACAAATATTAGGTTTTGTTTAGTTTTGGTTGGCTAAGATTATGAAGAAAGGTATCCACCAAGGTTTAGAGAGAAAGTGACTCCCAAAGGTAAAAGGTCAAGTTGCTTCATTGGTTGGTTGGTTTGATTCGTTAACTTGATTGGATGAGTTGGGTGAATGTGATTGGTAGTTGATGATTTGGGTGGTAGTTATTGGTTTGTTTGGATAAGGTAAATAAGATTGGTTGTATAGGTTTGTTTGGTTTAATTTAGTTGGGTTATTTGGTTGATGAGGTGTTGCATTGGTTTCAATGACTCCAAAGGGAGAAGACATGTCTTCCCAAGTGATCATGAAAGTATAAGGGGGAGGCTAAACATTCTGATTAACAAAGACCATGATGGTAAGATGGGTGGGTTTATGAATGTAAAACCCCTATCACACTTTTTCTTTGTTGTTAGTTCAATGGGTAAAAAAAGGTAACTTGACCACCAAGTGTCAAGTAAGCTCAATATCCCTTGATTTGTGGAGGATAAAAAGGGGAAAAGGATGGTATGTAGTGGGTGATAGGTATGGTAACCTTCCTATGGGGATAGATTACCCCTTTTATAGGTGACCTAAGAACCATGATAGACAAGTCCATGTCATATGCTAGGTGTAGACTGATCGATGCAAGAATTCTACTAATAAAAATTAATTGTGGTTCTCTTGGGATATATTTTTTAGAGGGTCTATTATTACTTGTTTTGATATGATGGTGAAGTTGATCGATGCAAGAAGATTCAAATGATTGCTTAACCATCCTTTGAGGGAGTGGTCTAAGTTTGGGTTTGATCATATTTGATAGTTCTCCTTCAAGGGAGCAATCTGTTTTAAGTTCAAGAAATTTTTATTATTCCGAGCAATTATCCTTCAAGGGAGCAATTTGTATACTAAAGGTATTGACCCAAGTGATATCTTGGTATCCCAAATGTTTCTATGTGATTTAGACATGGACCATCTATATAGGCCTAAGGTTTTCCTTTATGGAGGCAAAGACATGACATAAGAAGTTTGGTGATGGGTGAAAGAGGTGACTTTAAGTGACAATGACCATGGGATTCTATTTGATTAGAGACAAAAAGTATCCATGAGGATCATTCCATGGTATCCATGCTTAGGATTAGGCAAAGTTTATGATGGATAATCACATGATCCTATTTTTAATTAGTTGTCCTTAAAGATAAGGAGATGAGGGTGATCGAAAACAAGGGATGAGCTTAAGTTAGAAAAAAAATGACAAAGAACTTGGTTTAACCAAGGAACAGACATAAAAGTAAAAGCATTTAAGAGGTCTAGGCTTGATATGCCCTAGATCCATGCTTGCATAGATGGTTAATGTCAATCACGAGATTGGATGTCCCCCAGTTACTTTGCAAAACTACGGTAGATAGGGAAAAGGTGTGGGTTGACAAAAAGCTAAGATTGGTTATGTGATAGGTAAAGATTAATCTACAATGGTTTCATGGTTAATTTAAGGTGGTTGGTTGGTGAGTTCTCAGATGTCCAAGGTGGGGTATGATCCTGAGAAAGTAAAAATGGTGGGAGAAGGGTAATCTCTAATGTTTATGTAGGTTGGTGGAGAAGGTGACTCTACAAGATCTCAAGGTTAGTTGATAAGTTTATGGGTTGGTTTGGTTTGGTTGAGTGGATTTGATTCTTTACGTAGGATTCATAAGGTGAGTTGGTTGAATAGGTTGGATGATGTTTAAAATATTTGTTTGATGGTTATTGGTTTGATAGGTGATAGATAAGGTTCAACTGATTATGGATGAGATTGGGTAAGATTGTTTGGTTGGGTAGGTTAGGTTAGGTTGATTAGGTAAATTGGTTGGTAGGTTATAAGGTGAATTGAGTTGATTAGATTGATTTTAAAAGGTTAGGTAAGGTTGGTTTACTAGATGGTTTTGATAGGTTTTGATTGGTTGAATAGGTTAAGTAGATGCACCTAAGGTGAAAGTGCAAAGATCTCATTGGGGTAACTATTAAGGTATGGTTTGGGGTTGATAAATGGTTAGAGCCTTATGGAGTGGAAGTTCCCCTAGTTTGCTTTTTCCATGGATGGTCAGAAGAGGGGGAAATGATCCCAAGGTTAGGTGATGGTTAGTAAGAAGGTTTTAGGAGGGGTAAAGATGACTTCACCTGTCTCCCCAAGCATTTTTATTTTTTAATGGTTAGTGGTTAGTAGGCCATGTTCACAAGTGGTGGTTTTGAGGGGAATTCCTTGAGTGCACCAAGGTTAAGAAAAGGAAGTTGGGTTAGATTTAGGTAGGGTAGGGTAGTTTTGATAGGTTTGAAGGGTAGGGTTTTGATTAGGTGGTTAGGTAGGTTAATTATTGTAGAGTGGAAAAGTAGGTTGAATATGGTTGATTGGTGAGGTGTAGAGGTTGGTTTGACTAGTTGAGAGAGGTAAGAGAAATGGTTGAGTTGGTCTATTAGTTGGGTTGGTTTGATTATTTAGTTTCATTAGTGAGGTATGTTTAGGTGGATGGTTATAGGTAAGGTTAGGTCAATGGTAAGTTTGGTTAGGTTAATAGTTAGTTTGGTGTGGTTAAGGTTGGTAGTCATTAATTTCAAGTTAATAGGTTCCACATAAGTGGTAAGTAGAATGGGTAAGTTGGTTGGTTCCACAAGGGTGAGTGGAATAGGTTGGTTAGTTGGCTCCACATGGGTAAGTGGAAGTGGTTGGTTGGTTGGTTCCATATGGGTGCTTGGTATAGGTTGGTTAGTTGGTTCCTTTAATATGTTTTCAAAGGAAAGTTGAAAAGAGTCCACTTGGTTGACAAGTGGTTTGGTTGAGGGTTTGACCATGGTTTCCTCAATAATGAGTGAAGGAAGAGGTTCCATGATTGATTGTTGGGTAATTTTTAAGGCTAGGTTGGAGGGAACACAAAGAGTTTCCTTTGCAACCTCCTTATGATTGATAAAGTTTTGGATGAGCATCTTAAAAAAGCCACATCTATCTATATCATATCTATGGGTGCGATGATAGGCAAAAAATTTATCTTATATAAACCAAATTGGTTTTGGAAGAGAATTATTGATAGGTCTAATTGGAATAAGGTTAATGATAGAAGCCTCCAAGAGTTTATCAAGGATTGAGGTGTATCATTCCCCTAGTGGAGTGTACTCCCTAGGAAGAGGGTGCACTAATGGCTCTTAAGTGTTTGAGCTAAATGGTATATTCGATGAGATTTGTTGGTTTGATGGATTTTATGGGTTTGATAGGTTAAGTAGGTTTGGTTAATATGTTGGCTGATTGGTTGGATTGATAAGTTGATAGACAAGTATTCTGGTTTGATTGGTTAAGAGAGATAAGGTTAGTTGGGTGGTTGGATTTAATAGGGGTGGGTGAGGTTGATAAGGTCAGTTGATAGTGGTTGATTGATAAATTGATATGTCGATAGGTTGATTGGTTGGTTGGTTTGGTTAAGGTTAATAGAGTTGGTTGTGTTGATAAGGTGGGTTGAGGTATTTGATATAATGGGTGGGGTAGATGGTCCAAGTTTTGACAAGGTTGGGGTGATGGATGTGGTAGATGTTGATGGACTATTAGTTACATAAGATAATGATGAAAGGGTTGTTGATAGTTTTTTGGTTGGTTGAAGTTGAAATTTGATTGGTTATAGGTAAGGGTTGATTGGTTATAGATGTTGGAAATAGATAACTCTACTTTGGTCATCTGATCCATTAATATTGTAACCAATTCAGGTGGTAGTTAAGGTTTGTGGGTTGATTATGGTTAATGTTTGATGGGTGATGGGTAGATTTGGGTTGATTATAGGTAAGGTAATGAACATAGCTAGCTTGAGATTCTAGGTAATGCTTAGATGTGAGAGGGTTGGGATTTGAGATCTAGAAATGCTAGGATCTTTAGAAAAGGTTATAGAAGGGCTCTCCATTTGAACAAGGTAATAGAGATGAGGTAAAAAATGATGGAATTTTAATGGTAGAAGGTTGATTCCTCACAACTCAAACAAAGAACAAACAAGAAAAAAGTCTAGAAAGCAATGCATACACTAAGTGTGTTAGCTTCTAGGATAACGTTTATCTCATTTTAGCTTATGCCTTAGTTAAAAATGTGTGAAGGATAGTGTGTCTTAGAAAATGGGTGCTAGATAGGTAAGTTAAAGATGGGCTTCAAGTAATTTTTAGATGCTTAAGAGAATCTATGTTGAACTTCAGTACATGGTTTAGTGTTGGGGCCTACCCCCTCACTTCATAATCCCACAATGATAAGGGTGTTGGGTGCTTAGCCAAGATATACTAAGTTTAGAGTTTATACTCAACCAAAGAGCTAAGTTGGTTCTCCCCTTGGTGGTGAAATCCAAGTGGGATAGTCGGGAGGGGGTAAGGTTTACCACTGGGTGGTGAAATCCTAGTCAGGCCTTGTCTTAGGTATGTTATGATGTGTTGGTTATGAAAGTGGTTTAGGTTTGGTGTGTGATAATAAAGTGAATATACAATAGATTACTTGCCTTTTTAATTTACTAGTTGAACTAAAATTTCAAGCAAATAATGGATGCAAGATTTGTTCTAAGACCAAAATGGAAAGTTTATATTTCCTTGGATGAAAAAATAATAGAGAGAGAGGAGAGAGAGAGAGAGAGGAGAGAGAGAGAGAGAGAGAGAGAGAGAGAGAGAGAGAGAGAGAGAGAGAGAGAGAGAGAGAGAGAGAGAGAGAGAGAATATAATTCTAACTAAGAAAATAAATGTGGTGGGTCCCATTGAGCATGCCAAAAATGTTTTAATTTATTTCTTCCTCATTTTTTAGTTTTGAAAGTAGATAAAATAAAGTGAGTATTAAGGTGTGTGGATGAATACCTAGTATGATGTGCACATTGATATCTGGACGAAGTGAGAGCTCCTCTTTGGTTGGGGAGGAAGACCTATAGATAAGAAATCACTAAAGGGAATTTGTTGATCAGAAAATAAGATGGGGGAATTTCCTAGTGTATGTTAGATCTGAGAAAGCAACAGCTTGTTAGGATGGCTATCAATCCCCTTTCCAATACAAGGTTAGATACAAATAAAAGAAATAAAAGTTGCATAACATGAAAGTAATAAATCTAATGAAATAAATAGTTTTCAAATGAAATTCATGAATTAATGAATTAACATTAAGTTAAATGCTAATTATTAAAAATAAATGTCTAGGTCAGGTTTGGTATGGTCTAGTTTGTGACTAGAAGGTAGAAAATAGAGTTTAGTCAAAGGTTTGGGTTGGGGGTTTTAGGTTGTTGGTTTGGTGAAAAAAGGTAACCAATATCAGTTAGGTAAAATGATAGTGGTTACTCTAACTGACGATGGTATGGACAACTGATGACAGTTAAGGGAACCAATAGTGGTTGGTTAATCATCGACAATTTCGTATCAAATTTTGGAAATGCCCAAAAAATAGTTTACAGATTGGGGGAATGGTCAAAAAGAGGGTTTAATATGGGTTTAGGTATGGCAAAGGTTTATTATAGGTTTAAGGTAATAAAACAAGATGCAGAAGAATTTGATCAATTTATTAAACTTTAGAGAAGAGATAAAGAAAGGACTAAAAATAAAGGAAAATACCTATTATTAGTGAGATAAAGAGATGATAGAAGAGACCTGAAGGAATTCCACCATCATAATAGTACTCCAACATTCAAGAATGACTTGGGTAGTATTCTGATAAGGTTGGATACCTTCAAGAGGATTTTGGTAGCATGCGGTTCTCTCCTTTTCTCCTCATGTAGCTCTCCTTTTATAGGAAGAAGTTGCCAATGGGAGTAGAAGAAGTTGATAATTAGGTAAGGGATAAAGATGCTAAGTTAGGTGCAATAAAAATTATTTATATCGCCAAATTAAAATTTTCCAAATTGAGTGTGAAGTTAATCTTGCACTCAATTTGAAAATTGTTTATACAGGCTAAGAGGGCATAATCATCGATGGTTAGGCTTAACCATCAGTGGTTAAGGTAATCATCGATAGTTAGGCTAAATTGTCAGTGATTAAGGTAACTATTGATGGTTAGGTTAACCATCGATGTCAAGGTCCAAGATGGAAATGGTCAAGAATTGGTTAAAAAGAGATGAATTAAATTGTTAGATTATCAATTTGAAAAGGGGGCTAAGTGCACTAAGGGGTTAACTAGCTCCAAGGGTCAATTAAGGGTCCAAGGTGTTTTTGATATCAAAAATGGTTGATTTTTGAGTGTCCACAAACTCTTTTGAGAAAGAGAAAGACATATATTTTACATTTATATTTTTTGATAATGTGAAAGTTGAAAAAAACACAAGTACAAATTTCACTTTCCATTCTGATTAATGTAAATTGTTAAAAAGGTGCGAAATCATGAAGTGTAAATTACATGGTTCCTTTTGACAAAAGTGATAAGGACTTAGAAAGTTGTAAAATTCTCACTTAAGGTTTTTCATGTTAGGGTTTGCATGAAAATAAACTTAGAATTAATTTTCAATGTTATCTTTTATTTAGAAAGGCCAAGTTCTATTTTGGGTGCCTCTTTTTACTTGAGGAAGCTATTTTCAACCACTATCAAATAAAGAAACATTACATGGAGATTTTCAGTTCTAGCCATACCATACCATGCCATATTATGCCCATGATCACTTCCAACTCATGCATGCCATGTTCTAGCCATTCCATAAGTTTAGAAATTCTAGAAATAGAAGAGCTTGCCTCTCTTGCATGAAGGTTTTCATATCTGCATGATCTTCTTTATTGGGCATTTGAGTTTCAACAACTACATGTCTTCTATGACATATTTTGTGTAAAAATGGGTAGACCCCATGGCCCAATATATCTTTTTTATGTTATTTATATTTTTTGTATTTTAAATGTATTTATTACAAGCTGTAACCTTTGGAGACTAATAAAGTTGAAGATTTACCTTTCTTGTCTATGGAATCTTTGTGTTGTGCAAGTTCATTGATTATTTATGGAATTTTTTTCTTTTATTTTTGTCACAAGGAAAATTATCTATGGTATTTTTCCCTCTTAAAAATATTGTTTGGAATAAAAATGTTTTTCCCTTTTCTAAAAAATAGCTAAAATACTACCTCTAATTTCTCATCTGTATAAGTTTATGCTGAAACAAATTCCACATATTTTCTTCTCTATTATGTTTAATCAAAGAAAGCATTGAAATCCACTATAAAATATTTGGTGCAATCACCATATTTTCAATTTTCTATAAATTTCAATTCTTCAACCCTTTTCCTAGTCAAAACCCTACTTTAGAAAAATTTTCTTAAAGCACTAAAGAGTGGGATGTACCAAAAACTGATATTTTATTAGTTTGCATCAGATTTAGTGAAAGAAAATTATCCTCTTTTGGAGATTAACCTCAAATTTCCAAGGTCCCATAACTTTGGAGGTTTTTCCATTATATCATTAGGTACTTGTACAACAAGCTACAAAATTAAGATAGGTACAATCCTATGTGATAATAATTTTTAGCATGCCTGGTAGGACCCACAAATACACATAGATTGATGATATTCTTAGCAAGCATTGTATGAGTTTCATGAAAATATATAAATCACTTGGTAACTCCATTGACTTATGGACTCACAATTTCAAGGTGATGTATGCCAAGAAAATAAACAAGATCATCTATGAAAGGTAAGAGGGTTGATTTTTTAGAATTGTCATTTCCATCTAAAAAGAGATCAAAACAGTCACACTTTAGCCTAAGGTATATCCTAAAATTTTATTTCTATCCCCTTTGGTAACTCCTATCAATGTTATACCTCCCACAATGGCTAAAAATCAGAATTTTATAGCTTTCAATATAGGTAGTCCACTCATTTTGGCCTAGAAAGATGATATACCAATCTTGGCCTTAAAAATCCTACCATATTTTACTGGTAAAACATATACCATTGATTTAGAACATATGCAAAATATTTCTAACCTTTTCTTAGTCCATAACATGGTCCAACACAATGTTGTAATCAGACTTCTAGTCTCCTCTTTCAAGGGAAAAACTTTACAATGGTACAGAGGCCTTGCTTCCACCTCAATCCAAGTTTGGGATGAGTTAGGCACTATAATGTGCACCTATTTTTAGGACAAGAGTGACCACCATTCATTGGTTAAATAGTTAACTGCTATTCAACAATATCCTCATGAGCAAATGATTGAATTTAATTACAATTTCTAGAACACCTAGAATAGAATCCTAGTCTTGGTTAAAACCATTATAAATAATGCTTTCTTGTATTACCTATAATCCCTCAATAGTAAGCCTCCCCCTTTTTATATTTCACTTATAATAGGGAAGCATCTAGTACACAATTTCATGGTAGATTTAGGGGCTAATAGTTCAGTAATGCCCAAAAAAATAGTTGATGCTTTAGGAATAAAATACACACCTATTAATAAAGGAGTAATGCAACTAGATGGGACTACTATTCAAATATTAGGAACTATAAAGGGACTAAACCTCACTATTCATGCTTTCCCAAGCCTATCAATTAATCAAGATATTTCAATCATAGATCTTCCCCCATACTTTTTAATTTTTCTTTCAAGAGATTTCACCACAAAGATGGGAGGGTATCTATCTATATATTGGTCTCATATGCTACTTAGAACAAGATATGGAGCTTGAGTAACAATAAGAGCTAAGCCAATTATAAAATATCATATAGAGCCTTACAATCATATTCCTCCCATAGAAATGAATTGTACATTTCAAGATCAAGAAGAGGAAGAAATAGATCAAGAGAATGCAACACCCATAAAAATAAATTACAAACACTCATTTAGACTAATGAGGATCAACCCTACAATTCGATCTTTATGACTATGTATAGGAAATAGGGTTAAGGATATATTACATTCATGATAAAGACACAATTATCCTAAATTTAGTCAAACTAGACAAAGATCTTCAATGGATGTGGCAGTTATTTTTTGATGGCTCAAGAAGTAGAAATGATGCAGGTGCAAGAATTGTTTTGATCTCCCTATAGAAGGAGAGATACTTCTACTCATTCAAACTTTAATTTATCTATACTTATAATGTATATGAATACAAATCCTTTATTCAAGGCCTCTAGTTAGTCAAAGATAGAGGAATCAAGATTTTGTAGATATTTGGTGACAGTGAGCTCATCATTTATCAAGTTAGATAAAAAAAGTGTAACCAATTTTTTTTATATAAGGTCTTAGAAACATAGGGTTTGGGACCTGTTAGAGGACTTCAGTGCATTGAGTATTCAAGTGGTACCATGGGCGCAAAATAAATATGATGAGTGCATGGCTTCAATGTGGTCCTAGTATAACCTCCCAATTAAAATAAAGAAGAAGAAGAACGAGTATGTGAGGTTGATTGTAAGACCTTATATCCCCAATAATGCAACTGATTGGCAAGTCTTCGATAGTGATAGGAATATTGTAAAATTTTTTAGAGAAGAGGCTAAGTTTTCAAAAATAAATCAACTAAGGAAATAAGATTAATATGGTGATCAGATTATTTAGCTGAAAATGAACAAGCTAACTATGGGTCTTGTTACACTTTAAAACATCTTCAATTTTAATGACCAGTTGAAAGGTGAAAAGAAGAATATTACAGTTAATGAAGAAGATTGTGAACCCATCATCGTCTCAGAAGGCAAGTCTCTTAAGATATGTAAGGTATCCAATATTTTATAGAAGCATGATTTTGTTAAATTATGTCAAGATTTTGTTGATAACTTCCCTTGGAGTTATCATGAGTTAAGAGTATTTGATCCAAGTTTAGCACATCACACTATAAAACCAGATCCAAATACACAACCTATTAGGCAAAAATAGGGACCCATCAATCCCAAGATTGAACCCTTGATGAAAAATGAGCTCTCTAAATTGACAAAGGCTAATATAATATTTTTTTATCAAACACTCATTTTGGGTAGCAAATCTAGTCCCTATTAGAAATAAAAATGGTGAAATGGGACTATGCATGGACTTCAAAAACTTGAACAAAACATCATTAAAATATCTTCATCCTCTTCCCCCTATGAAACAAATTCTATAAATAGTATTAGGATCTAAAAAATGCTCTCTTCTAGACTGTTATCTAGGTTATAACCAAATTTTGGTATAGGAATCAGATCAATTTTAAACCACTTTCACCACTAAATGAGTCATGTACGCATACAAGAAGATGTCATTTGGTCTAAAAACATAGGGGAAAATTTATAAAGAGCCATGGATATGACATTCAAAGGTTTGATAAATGATATAATTTTAGTATATCTATATGATATTATAGTCTACTCAAAACATTATTATGCACATCTAGACCACCTGAGAAAGATTTTTGAAAGGTGTAGAGAATTTGGATTTTCCCTTAACCCAAAGAAGTGTGTGTTCATAGTACACTAGGGGAAGTTACTGGGACATAGTGTCAAAATAAAGTATTTCAATAGAACCTAAATGAGTTAGATCCATATTTGCATTAGCACTAGTGAGTCACAAAAAGGGCCTATAAATATTTCCTAGGAAAATCAACTTCATCGAAAGATTTGTACCTAATTTCACCTTTTGGGTAAAACCCATTACTAAAATGCTAAAAAGAAGGGAACTCTTTTTAGTTGGATGTAGGAGGGAATATAAAGTTTTGAAGCCATAAAACAAGCCATCTCCTAAGCCCCTACCCTAGTTAACCCGAACTATGAGAAGGATTTTATCCTCTATGCATTTTGAGGGTAAGGAAGTATCTCAACAATTCTAACTCAGCACAATCAAGAAGATTTGGAGCAGCCAATATCTTTATTCAACCAATATTTGAAAGGTTATGAAGATAATTATAATTTTGTGGAGAAGTAGGTATATTTGGTAATCAAAGCATTCAATAAATTTAGGCATATACTCTCCAACAACAAGATACACTTGATGGTGAGTCATCAGAACGTCAAATAATTTCTACTGAGTAGGGAGATAAACAAAAAAAGAGCATGATAGATCACCAAGGTCATGGAGTATGATGTCGATATCATGGTCATGAAGCTAGTAAGAAGAAAAGGATTATGTGAAAAACTAGATATTGACATCAATACTATTGAACCAATATTTGATATAGTGTATGATCAAACTACACCTCTGTAATACAATCCACCTTCTTTCAATAGTTGGATTCAAGACATGACTCATTTTCTATAGACTAGTGAATACCCTTACGACTTATAGTAGTTTAATAATAGGTGTTTTTAACTCTAATAAATCCATTATGTTATTATTTATGGAATTTTATTTTAGGACATGAATAGTCTTGTTAAGATGTATCAAGCACGTGCAAGTTCCCAAAATGATCAAATAGTTTCATGATGGCCCTTCAAGAGGACATTTTTATACAAGGACTACAGCCATCAAGATCATGAAAAGAGGCTAATATTGGCCTAAATTATTCATGGATTCCCATAAATGTTTAGGATATTATGAAAAGTGTACCTACTTCATTGGTAAGTAAAGACTAGTTGCACTTCATCTCAAACCAATTCAAGTAAATCAACCATTTGCTCTATAGGGATTAGATTTCACTGGCATGATCAATCCACCATCAATCATGGGTCATAAATGGGTTCTCATAGCAACTAATTATTTTACACTATGGACTAAAGTGGTTTCTCTAAAAGATTCAATTAAAGCATCTATTCTAAAATTTAGGGACAACATAGTTTTAAGGTTCGGTGTTCCTCACTTCATCATATTAGATAATGCTAAGGCATTTATGGGAACTCAGGTTAGTGAATGGGATATCAATAATAATGTTTACATGATCACTTAATAGAATTATTACCCCAAGGGTAATGGCTTAGTTCAGTTAACCAACAAGAACCTGATTAGAATTATCAAATGAACAATGGACAACTAGAGGATGTTGCATACAAAACTGAAATCAACACTATGGGATGATAGAATTACATTAAAAATATCCATTAGTAATTCACCTTTCATGTTGTTATATGGAAGAGAATCACAAGTAATGTCAATTAAACTTCCCTATTTAGATCTCAATCACCAATTGGACCTGATTGATAAATATGAAATGATGGTGAGACTGGATGAACACATGGAGCTTGAAGAAATCAAGCATCAATTAATGAAATTTTTGGAAGAAAATTAGGAACAAATGAAGAAGATTTTTGATGAAAATTAAGATACAATAAGCCTCAATAAAGGAACCATGGTCCTCAAACGGGGTGTAGATAAATCAAAACTAGGCATGCACATCAAATTTAATGCCATATGGAGTGGTCCATATATTAACACTCAGTACAAAGGAGCCAATGCATTCCAACTTACCAAACTCAATGGAGAAAAACTACCAATCCCATTTAATGGGATATACCTCAAAAATTGCTTTTGAGGTAAGGAACTTGTTACAAAAATGTTAAATTTTGTAAATAATAGGGTTTATTATGTTTTTTAATAAATGTTTATGTATAGGTTAGACTCATTAAGAGTTGTTTCATTAGGTTATGTTGTTTTCCCCTATTTTTTTGGTCTATTTTCCTATTTTGTTCATGTCTAAGCTAGTCCTAGTTTGTTCTTTCCTAGGTTAGAGTTTTGTCATAGCAAAGTTATCTTCATGTCCAATGTCTTAAGAAAGGCTATTGGATTGAAAATGATTAGCAGGAAATCATCCCACATCTCCAAGTTTTTATAGAGAATACAAGTGCTCCAAACACCTACAGATCTTATCAATTTTCATAGTTAGTTTCTCACAAGAAATAAATTCAATTTTGACACCTCTCAAGGAAATGAAGTTCAAATCTAAGGACCTTAAAGTGACTTCTTGTTTGGAGTCCAATATGGGAGAAATAAAAGATACATATTTAGGTCACATTGACCTAGGAGATTTTTGGGCTAAGATAGGTGTAGATTTCAAAAGTGATAAGATCTAGAGTATTTATGACTCTAGTTTACCACAAGTTGTAGTTTTTCCTCTATCTATTCAAAGCCCTGACTTGGTCTTAACAATGGCCCAAAACTATGACCCTAATAGAAGGCAAGTTTATAGTGAGAAAGGGGAGAAGGTTCTAGATCTTGACCCTAACTTCATCAAAAAAATTTTTGCAATTCTTGAGTTTGAGATTTATTTAGATATAGATCCATAAACATCTACACAATTTTATGAAGAGAAAAAGGATGAATGTTAGAAGATAATTAACAAGCAATGGTTCATGACTCCCAAGTATTCCTCCACTAGATTTCCCAAGACTATGTATAGATATGATTTCATAAAGGAGGTGGGAGATATTATAACACTTTTTCATAGTCACTAGAAATCCTAATGCCAAGTGTTATCAGGACTAGATATACCAGTATATCTAGATTATCAAAGAAAATAAATAATAGATACATTAGATTCAATTAATAAGTGATTCCCTCCACAACCAGTTGATGGAGGTGCATATGACAAATAAGTTTTATATGACATCATATACTATCTATATCTTGGTGAAAGGAAGATTATTACCAAGCCTCAATATAATTCCTAAAGAAATAACTAGAGTCTATAACTACTACATTAATCTCACGCTATAAGCTAGTAGACAACAGTTCAAAAGAGTTAATGATGCTTTCATTTACAACATCATTATTATGTTTAATCAAGATCTTGGTAAAACAAGGTTCTCCTAAGCATAAAAATATGAGATTACCAAATGGGGTTCCTTTTTCATATAGTTCCCCACATATTCCTACATTAGGGCAGTTAGATTTAGTGGCTATCCATACACACTTCCTTAGTATGTAAGCGATAAATGGGCATTGTTAGAGTTGGTTAGGTAACTTGTGGATACACATAAGCTCCTTTCAAACAAACACAAGGCAAGGATATGTTTCCCTATTTCTATTGTCCATTACACATGCCAATCTTTATTGAAGGCCAAAACTATAGAGGCAAAGATTTTTCAAGTAATACTTAGGACTCTAGAGTCTAGACCTTACTTTGCTCCATATGGTAAGGTCACTACTACACAAAATTGGAAACATATGAACATGTGCCATATTATGAGTACTTTTGGGAAGACTTTGATGATGATGAAATGGTCAAAATAAGAGACTATTCTAGAATGTCCCTATAACAAATAAAAGACTATGATATGGCACCAGTCCTTGATGACTTGGTGGATGAAAACTCTAGAGTAGATCCCATCCACCTCACATAGATAATATCTAGACATTTACCACCAATGTTATGGTTAGTTTTGGAATCCTTCTTTCTGTTTGATAGAATATCTCATATTATTAAGAGAAAATTTAACTGACTAAGAGGCAAGGGTGTGGAATTCACAAGGAAGATAATACTAGTTAAGGAGAATCTCCTAAAGCTCAAAGTAGGAGGTATCACTCCTTAAGAGGAGGGCCCTAATGAGTCGTCAGAGGAACCTAACAAAGGAAATAAGAAGAAGAATACAAAGGCAAAAAATGGGAATGAAGCAGATAGGAGAATCTACATAGAAACCAATTGATCTTTCAACTAAGGACACAATAGTAGCAACACAGGGATCCATAGTTTTAGATTATAAGGCTTGGAATCTTATTTATACTACTCCCCCTTATCTTACACATATTGTACAAGATGTTTCAACCCCTCCACCAGCTATATATACTCCTCAATTATCTCACATCCCCATTACTCCACAAATTTTATCTCCTCCACCTCCAATGTCAATGCCTCCATTTATCTCCACTTCACCTACCATTCCACCCACCTCAATAATCCATGTGCAATCAACACAAATAATTCAAGTGGACACTTAGGGTACCTCTACATTGAAATTTCAAGTTTCCACTCCATTTCACCTTCCCCCACTTCAAATTCCATGTTTGATCCACTATCACTTTCTATTCCATTTAAAATTCCTTCCATGTCATCACCATTAATTCCCAACACCACCCAAAATTACATTGATGAAAAATATATCATCTTCACTAAAATTTCATAGGCTACCCCAAAACCTAGGATAAGTACCATTTCCCCTTCATCTCAACCCATTATTTTCAAATCACTAACCTTGAGTGATCCTACAAACTTAATTGACACATTCAGTGCTTTGGTTTTCACTCTTCCACTAGTTCGAAAATTCACAACTCATGCGTCCATTCCATCCTCCACTCACCTAACATGCATAAATACTTATATTTCCTTCACTCTCCCCATTTCTAATGTTTCAACTATACCATTAGTAGAGTTTACATTAGTCACAGTATCAACTAGTGCATCTACATCAACTATAGATTATTTGGAGATAGTGTCAAATCAGCAGAAGGCTACCCCCAGTTGGTTAGCACAATCAGTGAGTAAGAAATGGAAAGTAATGATTGATACCAAAACTTTGGACTTTGGCATGTAAAAAATTAAGAATAAATTAAAACACACTCTCAGGACCCTATCAAGGACATTCAATGATGATAAGGGAGAAAGATATGTTGAAATTATAGTTCCCCTACCATACAAATCAAAAGAAGATCTTGTGGTGGAATATTATTAGGTTTCTCATATACACCTTGGTTAGAAAAAAAGAGAGGGATTCAAGAACAATGTATAGATAGGTATTAACTCTCTCTTTTAGAGAATTGATCATGATAAATCCACCAAGGATGAGATAAAAATAAAGGTAGATTTGTTGACTAAAGCAATGAACCAATTCATAAATCCCAGTGAAACATCACAACAACTACATCCAATCAATCCATATCAAGTTGCAATTGATTTAATATGATATATTGCTCATATGGGAAGGGATACAAAAACTAGTCTAAGAAATTGATCACTAAAGGAAATAGAATTATTGCATCCATGATGGAACATTATGGAGTCATCATGGACACAGTATTTTTCCTAAGTTCCAAGCATAATTTCATCAAATATGAGAAAGCAATTAATCAGATGAAGATTGAAATGTATTGCATAATAACCTTAAAAAGAGAAATTTTTGATGTTTAGGTATATTATATAGCCTCCAACATCTATTCTTATGGGTCAGATGTAGAGTAAATTCAAGAGATTTTCAAATCCTTTGATGCATATACGAAGAATCTATAGGTCAAGAATGATAATAAATCTGAGGAAATTTTGGACATTAATTAATCTTCCTACGTAATGAATGATGTGTTATATTATCATTTGTAATTTCATTTCAAAATATTTGTAATTTGTACTTTCCTTGGAAAAGTATAGTTTTTTTTTTTATAACTCTTTTGAGAAAGAGAAAGACATATTTTTTACAATTTATATTTTTTCATAATGTGAAAGTTACAAAAGGCACCTTTACAAATTGCACTTTCCATTTTGATTAATGTAAATTTTTAAAAAGGTGCAAAATCATGAAGTGTAAATTGCATGGTTCCTTTTGGAAAAAGTGATAAAGACTTAGAAAGTTGTAAAAGTCTCACTTAAGGTTTTGCACATTAGAGTTTTCATGAAGAGAAATTTAGAATTAATTTTCAATGTTAGATTTTATTTATAAAGGCCAAGTTCTATTTTAGGTGCCTATTTTTGCATGAGCAACCTATTTTTAGCCACTATCAGATAAGGAAGCATTGCATGGAGATCTTCAGTTCCAACCACACCATACCATGCCATATTAGACCCAAAATAACTCCCAGTTCATGCATGCCATGTTTCAATTGTTCCACAAGTTTAGAAATGCTAGAAATAGAAGAGCTCACCTATCTTACATGAAAAAATTTAGATTTTCATGATATTCTTTACTGGGCTTTTGAGTTTCAACAACTACATGTATTTTATGACATTTTTTGTATAAAAATGGGCAGTGTTTTACTGAATTTAGGAAACTATAGGGTTTAATTTCCTAAATAGTAAAGGGGTCTAGATTAAGGGGAAAATTAGTGAATTAATGTACCTTAATTAACCTACTAATTTATTGAATCTGGAAGTGCTTAATTTATTTCTAAAAATAGAAAACAAGGGGATAAAGAGTAAAACTTAGTTGATTCTAGGCTAAGATGGAAGAGACAGAGGCTACAAATTGTTGATCTAGCTAGATAGACTGTCAAAAATAAAATCTATAAGTATATTCTCTACCTATATAGGATCACTAAAAATGGGACACCTAGAGGTCCAAAATTGTAGTCCAAGTTTTGGCATTGTAGTCCTTAGTGTCTGATCTTTTTGAGCTTTTTGGGTTTTGTTCTTCTGCTTCGAGAGACCCTGTACCTAAAATATTGAGTCCTGGTTGTTCATGAATCTTTGTGTTAAATTGATTTCATCTTCAAGGATCCTATTTCCTCTTCATGCTTGATAAGTGATCTTGAATCCAAATGGAAAAAGGGGTTAGTGTGTAATATGCACTGAACGTGTGATCACGCCCCATGTGTGGAAACACTACCTACATACCAATACTCCAAAGAGGGATCAAGGCCAATGTAGTTCTCTCAAATTGAATATGTATTGTGTAATATTATGTATGAAATTTTAGGAAAGCTTGAGATAACTCATGACTAGTGTGAGAGATTAGATAGGATGGAAATAAAAGTGGTTGGTTGTATGCAGAGAATAGGAAGATTTACTTGAGTGTGCTTTAGTATATTTATATCTTGTGCATTTTGAATGATTTCCAACCCTTATAAAAGACATTTGAGTGGGTTTTTATAGGGAAATTAGTGATCCTAGGTTAGATGAACTCACATTAGGCCAACAAGGGAAAAGATAAGGATTCAAGAAAATCTGACCATTTGAGGCTATTTTGGACTTAGACAACAACATTGGAAAGTGGACACCCGAGGTCCCAACAATGTATTCCAACAAATAGCACTATTGTCTAGGGGGAAAGGAACCTTAGGGGATAGATCTATACCTAGGAGAGGAGTCTGGGATAGCAGGAGATGAATCTAGAAGGCTTTAGATGATTAGGAAATAGTGAAATATGCTTAAGTGGGATGTGTAAGTGAGTAGGAGAGACCTATGGTTTGGGTGTCACAAGTCATGCTCAAGTTGTATAAATTGCATTTTAGTATGACTAAATTTAACCCCCATTTATTCTAGCCTTAAATTATGCACCATAGGATACTCTATCAAGATCCTACAATTTGATACAACATTGAATCATCTCTCAAGTTATGGGAACTTGAAGGAGAGATGAATCTCTAGATTATAAGGGCTAGCTCCCTAGATTATTCTTTGAATGTCTATCATCTAATTTAATGCTTGTATATGGGGAAGAGTTAAAAAATTTCATTAAAAGGAAATTATAATAAAGAGGTGATACACCAAGACACATCTCCACATGAATATCACATTCCTATTAAGCAATAAAGCTTTCCAAGACCAACTCTAGGCATTAAAGGATTATAGCATAAATGATTCAATGTGAAGGTAGGATACATGGAATAATCAACAAGATAACTAGGCTAGGGGTAGATTTCACACCATAGAGATAATTGTTTTCTTGAATAAGAGCCTAGTACAATCAATAAACTTCACATGACCTGATAAAATCAGAACTCTTATTTAAATATGAAGGATAAAGGGAGTAAGGATGATACTATCACTTAGATCCATTATTCATCACTCACACACTTAGACAAAGATGTTCAAAAACCAAAAGTATACTTTTATTCAATGTTTAAAGACAAAATTCAATATCATACTAATAGGGATTCACCATACTAGTTGTGGTCTCCCTGTTTACAATAGCCAAAATGGCTTACATTTATAGAACTTGGAAGGAGAGAGAGAAGAGAGAAGTTGAAGAGGCACAAGAAAAAGTGTCTAAAGGTGAGAATTAGTTATAATTCATGTGGTTATACTGGAAAATTTGTCATGACACTGATTTATACATCATCTCATCCCAATATGCCTCTTCACCAAGTGTGGCATATCAAATCTTCTCAATCATTCTCTCTTGTAAACTACCTTCATCATAGGCTTCCTTTTGAGCATTCCAAATAAATTTAAGACAATTAACTCTTGTGTGATAAGGAGGGGGATTTAAAAATATGCCTTCACATAAATTGGGAGTTTTTTTTATCATGACATTCTCTTACACAAGTTCATCATCACCTTATAACCATGATCACTTTCCAATAGGCTTGTTTTGACACTTGGCACTAAAATCTTTGCATTTTTCCTAATTGATCTATACCATGGGTCTTGTGACACATGTTGGGACACCTCATATGCTTGGGTTCATCAAAACATCTTAAAAAGCCTTCAAACTTAAGTTTCCATATTGTTTACTATGCCATTTTAGATGCCACTTTAGACTGGCTAAAGTGAGGGGCTTATTAGCGACACTTGTGAGCATTTACATGCCCTAAAAATGGCATTAGTATATGTTTCAAGTCCCAAGCTACCCTCTGAAGGGATTTACATCTATTGATCATCTTTAGGACCTATAAAAATAATAAAATGTCAATAAAACTTATTTATTACATCTCTTGTATGGATTTTGTACAATCTAATTTCATGGATTTGACTACCATGGATTTTTCAACAAGTTTTGTTCATCACTCATGGTTAAATGCATCCATTTTGAATCACTTCTATGCTAATTTTCACCATTGGGTCCTAAAATAGGGTTGGCAAGGGTTTTGAGGTCATTATCCCTCTTAGTCTTTGTTCATAAAGGCTATACATTATAAATTCATCAAAATTACACTTAGGGATCTTAAGGGACCCTCTCCACCTTTTAAATATGCCTCTAGGTCCCATGCATAATCTCATGAAAATTTTGAGCTTTTCAACTTGACCATCTAGCCATTTTGTGCATTCTATGAGGGTTTGGGAGCTTTTAAGCCAATAATTAGATTATTGATGAGTTTATTTTAAAACCAATGGTCTATAAACTTTTATAATCACCTGATAAACATTTTATCATTACTATAATAGCTCATCAAGAGCTAAATATGAAAACTTACCCCTGTTTGGCATTAGGCCTAAACCTTATCAATAGGTTTGTCTGCCATTTGGGACCCCACCTGACCCTTCAATGAGTTTATTTTCATTTTTATGTCTTAAAAATATCTCATATACCCATTTAATCATGAATTAGTCAAGTGGAAATAATGGATAGGGTCAAAAATGCACATGACCCTTAATTTGGCTTCTAGGCCTAAGGGTTTCTCTCACAAATGACGATAACCTTTGTTGTGTAGGGTACCTAATTTTATTACAAGGATTATATCAAGGTTTTTTAGGTATTTTTTTGTGTCCTCCAACTTATCTAACCTTAACTTGAGCCTTTATTTCCTTTTGGTCAGCAATTTCACCATTTTTCCCAAAATTGTCATCTTCATGCATAGTAAAACTACCCCTACTCTGAGACAAAATAGAGATGTTTTTCCATATTATAATTTTAAAATTTATCATTTTATAATCTTATTTAAATAATAATGGTAATATTTACCAAATTTTATCTTCTAACTCCTCCATTGGACCACCAAACTCCTCAAATTTGCTAGGCAGGCTTTATGAACCAAGAAGCCTGTGAATGTGGGCAGAGTATAGTTGTACTTTGGAAATTTTATGGATTTATTTGATATTTTTCATGGTATTTATGGATAATTAATTAATTAATATCCTATTACAACCATTTTTATTCTATTATCCCCTCAAACACCTTCCATGCCTTTGGAAACTTAGACTAGGTCTTGAATGCTCATAAGGGGATCGTTGTTTAGGCTTTCCTATAGGCTATTTGAGCTTAGTTTGAGACTTTAAGGACTAAAAAAACATTATATTGATTTTTAAAATATATTATGATTATTATTCCAATATTTTTTAAGGATAAACTCATTCCTTTTTATAAATGCATCCCTCATCCCAAGATTAGGTCATTGCTTGTGTGGATTGAGATAGGCCTACAGGTGCTCATTTAGAATCTCTAGCATTTGGTTTTGATGTGTATGGAATTTTTATAAATTATAAATATGTCATAATACCCTAATAATTATTTTAATTTCATTATAATCTTTCAAACCAACATTAATCCATGTTTAGGTCCTCAACTAGGATGCTCTATCTTGACTGGACTGAGACCATTTGTCATGCATGTAGGTGCATTCTTATGATCTTAGCATTAATGTGGATTTTTACCAAGTCTCATCCAATAATTTTTAACTAATTTTTATTTTTTTTATTTTAATTTTTCACCTTACCAAGATTTTCATATGTCCTCTTGGACCTAAAACTATCCATTGTCTTATCAATACTGCTTTAGGTAACAATTCATAGGCCTATATGTTAATCTAGCTTTGTCTACACTTGTATTAGGTGTATTTAGGTTTTATATTAGTTAATTAAGGTAACCATTCAAACCTAGTATCAAATTTGAAATGTAAATATGATTTTAAAGCATCAAACTTCCACCTCACTACCATTATACTCTTTGATTGTGTTTCATGAGTTTCAAGTTGCCTATAGGTGTATATATGGAGTGTCTCCCTTTGATTTTGATGTGATCAAAATTATTGGATTAAATTTAGGGATAAATATTGATTTTAAAAATATTTATCACTTTTGAGTCTTCAAAACATCATGTATAATTCAAATTAGGCCACTATCTAAGGTGTTGGTTGTAGGTGCTTGTCTTAGGCTTGTTATACAAACAGGGAAGGGAACATTAGTGATCAAAAACTCAAAATCCACCTTGTTTCTCTCATATTAGCTCAAGATTACTATTTTAACTATTTTCAATTGATATCCCTTAAGGGAATATCTTAGTATAATAAAATTTAAGTGAAAAGTCACTTTTTATCCATACCCTGTAGACTTCACTACCTTTTTTTCAATGGTTTGTTGACAACTTTGAGGGTCTCAAACTTCATCTTTCACTTACCCTTTGCCCCCCAAAATTGGCATGGTTGTTGTAGGTGGATAGGAATACAAGACAAAAAAATAAATGGTCTTTTAAAATCCTTATATCATGGAAAATTTTATTTCATAAAATCTCAAGGATATTTATCTGCAACTTTTAGGGACAAAGGAACCAATACAATCAATTCATCTTTTTAAAGGAAAACTCAAACTTGCATAGAAAATTAACCTCTATGGCATAAAATATATTATATTTTGGTTATGACAATACTCAAATATGAATTACATCACGTGTTTCATGATTCACAACTTTGTACAACCCCTTGAAACCCTTGTATAAGTTGATTGTAAACTGATGATGTAGTGAACAAGAAAGATGCAGATAATTTGCCTTGAAGGGATTGATAATTACATATTTAACAAGGTAATTCAATGAAATAAGTTTTAAAACATGATTCCAAGTACATTAAAATCCCCATGGATCTCCTTCCATGTTGAGAAAACACAGGTTCTACACCCAGGACTACAAACTTAAAGAAACAAGCATACTTGGAAAATCCCCCTTAAAGCCATCAAGAGAGGAAGTTTTGAATGATTTAAACACCATGCAAGAGGGAAAATTACAAATTTAAAACACTTTATAAAACTCACACAACTCCATGGATTCTTGAAAATAAGAAACAAATACACAACCATACCCCTCTTGAATGCAAGTTTATAAAACGTTATTTGAGGTGTAAATGATTGTTCATGAGGAAGAATCCACAAATATTATATTTATTGTTATGGATGTGAATTTAAATTATAATACTATCCACCTGTAGAATCATTCTTCTTGACTCCACTTGTATGGCTCATAACAAGTGTTTGAACTTGTTCTTCCTTAGCTTGCCAAGGGAAAATGAAGGAAAAGGAGTTAGGAATGAATTTTTTTATGAAATATATACAATAAAAATGTTTAAATGACCTATGGGGAGGTGAAGAGTCAAACCACCATGTTTTTAATTGCAAGTGCACTTGAGAAGTTCATACAAGTGCTATAAATGGGCCTATTTTCAAGGAAAAACTATCATTTCCTACATATATCTAACTTTTAACTACCACCTAACTGATCCTAACATCATTTTACCTTTTCCACGTTCTTATCCACCTTGGTGACAAATATTTTGACTTAAAAGTCATCAAAAGTCATTTAATTGAGCTAAAAGGGTGGCCAAATGACCCTTTTTGCACATGAGACATATTAAGTGGCCAATTTATGGCTTGAAAACAACTTGAAACATATCAAAGACCATTTTAAGACATTTATAAAATAAATTGAGACTTTGAATAAGTTTGACCATGGTTGACCGATGTTGACTTTGGTTAACTGGGTCAGTACAATGGAGGTGAGCTTCAACAAAGACTAAGAGAAGGGTAAGTGAGACATATGGATAATAAGAGACCCAATAGGACACATAAAACTTTATTAAAAAGTAAAAATAGTAGGGTTTTACCCAAATTTTAATTGGAGTCAAATTTGGTCAACATTCTTGGTGATTCCCAGGGGTGGCATACCAACTATGCCTTGGACCATTTGCCTAATCTTTCCATTGGGAATGGAGTTTCTCTAACACTTTATTAACACTAAAATTCCTTTGAATAAAAAACCAAACCAAAGTAAAACATTCACACAAGACACACTTAATGGAAACACACATATGTTCAATTAGAACACTTAGGGAACACAAGACATAATTGAAAACAAACTAGTATGTACATTTATCTTGATCATACTCCCTTCCTAGATCAAAAGGGGAGCATTTTGAATTTCCCTCCTCACTAGATGAATGAGGATACCAAGCATGCTTCCTTTTGGGTGTGATGCCATATGACTCATGTTTCCTCTTTGTTCCTTAAGTTGTCATGTTTTTTATGAAGTCATCTCAAATAGGTCTCCAAAGCAGATGAAGTCCTCTTGGTCTTGGAAACATACCTCATAGTGTTGTCTTCTTATCTCCTCATATAAAATTTACATATCCATGCATGGGAAAACTTGTTTCAATTTCATGTCTTCTTGAAGAAACTCATCCTCCTTCTCAATTATCACACCTTCAAACTCTCCAAGAAGCATTATATCATGAAAATTTGGAAGCATCTCTTGCTCAAATTCTTCTTTGATGATAGTGGAGGTAGCTTCATAGGTGATTGTAGAATCAATATTCAAATCACTTTCAAGAGGCCCAAGATCATCATAGACTTCTCCATCATTAACTAGACTCCCTTGATGATAATACTCCTCAACACATACCTGCTCTCCAACTTATAGCTTATCATGGCTTGTGATCAGCACTATAAGACTTGTAGACCCCTTTTTGCTTTCAAATTCATTGCATATGTCTTCAAACATCTACCATAAGACATCATATTTTGACTATCCTGCATCATGGAAAGGAAAAATGAGAGAAAACACTTCTTCTTCTTTGGGATTTAAGAGAAATCCTTCCAAAGCATCCTTTTCAACACAAGGAACATCATTTTCACAAGGAGTCAGCTCGTTTTCATCCTTTAGCCAATATGAAACCTCTATTTCTTCCTCATAATACTTTCCACATAAGTTAAATTATTCCACCATGATGTCATCCCTCTTTTTGTAGCTCTCTTGGATGGAATCCCAAGAAGGGGAATTTTTGGAAATGGACAAAGAACTTGGGGAATCTTGAGACTGCCAAGATGAAGTTATTTCATGAGCTCTCAATCTCTCCTCTAGATTTCCAACTAGGATACAAACCTTGAGCACCTCATAGGTAATATTTGACCAATTAGCACTCTCTATGGGTATCCACTCCCTTTTTACTTGTTCCAAAGTATCCCTTATAATCTCAATATAAAAACTAGGGATGTATTGACTACAATCATATCTAGTGTCAAGATCTATCATGTAGTCTTGGTAGCTAATAATAATCCTTTTGAAACTTGAAATAAGATGACTTGGAGATGAATTAGATGGACTATGTGGATTATAAGTTAGAGAGGACTGATTATTAGCAACATAAGGATCATGATGAGTTTGTTCATCTTGAGGAGGAATAGGCAAAGTAGGACATACCTCTTCTACTTCATGATCTTTATTTGTAAGTGGGGGTATAAGAGTATTTTCTTCATGTACAAAATAGGCTCCCAAATCAATATCCTCTATGTATATATAGGTATCATGCTCATATGTTCCAATACTATACTCATCAAGGAAAAGATCAGAAATACCTTCAAGAGGAGAGGAAGCTTCATCACCCATGACACCTTCTTCTTCACTAATCACACAATTCTGATTTGAATTTGTCTCCACATATGGTTCAATATGAAACCTTTCCAAGGGATGTGTTATTATGGTCACCTTAGCTCCATATCTTGTCCTAAAAGCTAGAAATGTACAATCAATAGAAAGGTATCTTCCTATTTTAGCCGTGAAGTCTCTTGACAAGCAAATGGCAAAATGAGCTGAAAGATACACCACCACAATATCTTTCATAATGGGGGAACTTGGAACATCATGTAGAAAGACTTTTAGTCCTCTAACTAACCCCACTATCTTGGTTGGAGTTTCATCAAGTTACAACACACCTTTTCTATATAGTTCATACTTTAATCCCAACTTATCTACAACCACCTTAGGTATAATAGTGACACTAGCTCCACTATCCACAATGCAATTGTGAACCAATTTGTCTCCCACAATGAAGGTGAGGTAGAAATGTGGAGGCTTTTCAGATTTGGTGGAAGGCTCTAAGACATAATTTAGTGTATTAGTAAGGGCAACACTATTGTGTATTGGGGTTTGAGGGGCTACATTGATGTTCAAAAGTTTATCTTGTAGGAGTTCTTTTTTACCAGGCATGTGTAAGACTTCCTAAAGAGATATGATTATTTTGGTATTCTTCAAAGAATTAACAATTTTTAGAGGGTAATTATTCACCTTTTCTTACATTCTTGAAGGCAGTGAGGGAGCTTAAAATTGATGCATTGTAGGCTTGACAACCTTGCTCACATTCTAAATTTGATGGGGAGTGTTACTAGTATGAGGTATTACATTAGGAATCACACTTTGTGGCCTTGGAGAGGCATGTATTAGAGTCACATGTGCATCTATAACATCTCCCAAATCTCTCTTTTTAGCTCTTGTGTTTGTTGTAACTGATGTACTTTGATTTAACACATAGTTATCTTCCTCTTGAAATTTCATAATACCAATACGTTGGCTGATACTTTTATCATGAGTATCCATTTGCATAGAATTTGCTTCTTCTAATGTGAGACAAGGAGTAACTCCTTATTGTGCCACTAAGGCTTGGCAACCTTCTCCGCCATCATACACAAACTGACCTTGAGATTTCCCCCATTGATTCAAATGTTCCTCTCCTTAACCAAGTTAGTATGGACTGGAACAATAACCCTTGTGGATGGAATGGAATTAGGATTATAGGAATTGGAATACCTATTGAAACCTTATTGACCTTGTCCTCTTCCTTGGTAATTGTATTGGGGTGGAGGTGTATAAGTTTATGAAGGATAATATTGGGGATTGGGTGGATCACTTGCATGCAATTGAGCTTGTTTAAGTTGAGCTTTCAATGAATGAATCATTCCATCTTTTTCTATAACATTATCCACCTTCTTGGGAGTGGTTTTAGGCTTGAAATTAGTATTGGGAACTCTTTCTACACTTGGAGTTTCAACTAAATTATGAGACAAGAAAGGCATATAAAATCTTGGGGGTAATTTCCTAGCTTGTATTAAACTATTCTAATCTCCAATAGCTATATCATATGCCTTAGGTAAAGTAAATCCTATAATTTATTGCAGCATTACTACCATGTCAATGTCAATAGCCTTGAGATAGGTGGGGAATACAAAGCTTGGAGGAGGCCTCATGATAGGTGGAAACCTATGCCATGCCCTTTGAAAACTTTCACTGAAATCTCACATGAAATCATTATGACCTCTCTTTATCACATTCAACTGGTGAATTAGTGAAGTATGGTCACTCTTATTCTCAAACCTATTTACCAAAAACTCTCCAAAGTCATCCCAATTAGTAATACAACCACCTTACAAAGTTCTATATCAATCAAGTACTTTACCCTTTAGAGATATAGAAAGTATTCTAATGGCTATATTGGCTTGAGTGATATTGTGGAAATTTCAAAAATTTGAAGTGTCCCTAATGTGCTTAGATGGGGTAATAGGGCATTCTTCATTGAATTTAGGGAGACTTTTGGTAGCATTTATAGGAATATGATTATATGCAAGAAGGTTAATTAGATTTTGGGTGTTAAAGGTTGGGAAAGGATTTTGCCTACCATATCTTCTTCCTCTTCTTGATCTCCTATCTCTTCAACTTCTTATTCTTCTTCAAAGCCTTCTTGTTCGGTATCTATGAATTTTAAGAATGGTTCAGGATGTTGTTCTTCAAGAGGAGCTTTAGATAGAGGGACTTTATTGAAGGTTCTACTAGAAGAAGATCTAATGAAGACCATGAAGTATATTGTGAAGAACTTGATCTAAAACCAAATATTTTGACCTTTTAGAGTCACCAAATGCTGGATTAGAAACACTTTTTCAACCTTGGGGTTGTCAAGACCAACATTCACCTTGACATGGAAATAATTAGGACCAACTATCCCACCAGGCATGCTAGAATTATTGTCATCAAATTGTGCACCTTAGGATACTCTATAAAGCTCCTATAATTTGATGAAACATTCAATCATCTCTCAAGTTATGAGAACTTGAAGGAGAGATGAATCTCTAGATTATAAGGGCTATCTCCATAGATTCTTCTTCGAATGTCTATCACCTAATCTAATGCTTGTATATGGGAAAGAGTTAGAAGTTTGCATGAAAAGGAAACTATACTAAAGAGGTGATATACCAAGACACATATCCACATGACTATCACATTTTTCTTAAGCAACAAAGCTTTTGAACACAAACTCTAGGAATTGAAGGATTTTAGCAAATTCAATGTGAAGGTAGCATACATGGAATAATCAACAAAATAAGTAGTCTATGGGTAGATTTAACACCATAGAGACAATTTTTTACTTGTAAAAGAGCCTATTACAATAAATACACTTCATATGACCTAATAAAACTAGAAATCTTTCTTAAACATGAAGGATAAAGGGAGTAAGGATGATATTATCACTTAGCTCCATTATTCATCACTCACACACTAAGACAAAGATGTTCAAAAACCAAAATTAGAATTATATTTAATTTTCAAAGACAAAATGTAATGTCATACCAGCATGGCTTTGTCATACTAGTTGTGGTCTCCCTTTTTACAATAGCCAAAATGGCTTACATTTATAGAACTTGGAAGGAGAGAGAGAAGAGAGAAGTTGAAGAGGCACAAGGAAAAGTGTCTAAATGTGACAATTAGTTACAATTCATGTGGATTTAGTGGAAAATGAGTCATGAAAGTGATTTACACATCATCTCATCCCAAATTAGCCTCTTTTCCAAGTGTGGCATAACAAATCTTCTCAATCATTCTCTCTTGCAAAATACAGTCATCATACACTTAATTTTGGGCATTCCAAATAAATTCAGGACAAGTGCCTCATGTGTGATGAGGAGAGGGGGTTACAAATATTCCTTCACCTAAATTTGGAGTTTTCTTGATCATGACATTCTCTTACACAATCTCATCATCACCTTGCAACCATGATCACTCTCTAATAGGCTTGTTTTGACACTTGGAACTATAATCTTTGCATTTTTCATAAATCATCAATACCATGTATTTTTTTACACATTTTGGGACACCTAATATGTTTGGCTCATTATAAACATCTTAAAAAGCCTCCAAACTTGAGTTTCAATTTTGTTTATTATGCCATTTTAGATGCCACTTTATACTGGCTGAAGTGAGAGGCTTATTAGGGACACTTGTAGGCATTTAAATTCCTTTTAAATTGCATGAGGAGTTAGATCAAGTCCCAAACTACCATCCCAAATGATTGGCATTCATTGATCATCTTCAGGACCTATAAAAAACAAGAAAATGTCAATAAAACCTATTAATTGCATCACCTATATAGATTATATACAATATAATTCCATGTATTTGACTCTCATGAAGTTTTAAACAACTTTTATTCAACACTCATGGTCAAATTCATCCATTTGGAATCACTTCTATGCTCATTTTCACCATCAGGTCCTAAAATAGGGTTGGCAAGGATTTTGAGGTCATTAGCCCTCTTAACCTTTGTTCATAAAGGATACACACTATAAATTCATATAAATTACACTTAGGGATCCTTAGGGACCCTTTAAAACTTCTTCAAATGCCTCCAAGTCCCATGCATAATCTCATGAAAGTTTTGAGCTTTTCAACTTGACCATCGAGCCATTTTATGCATTTTGTGAGGGTTTGGGAGCTTTCAAGCCAATAAATGGATTTTTTATGAGTTATTTTACAAAAAATGGTCCAAAAAAATTTATAATCACCCCATAAACATATTAATATCATTGGAATAGCTTATCAAGAGCTAAAGATGAAAACTTACCCATGTTTGGCATTAGGCTTAGACCTTATCAATAGGTTTGCCTACCATTTGGGACCTCACCTAACCCTCAAATAAATTAATTTTAATTTTTATGGATTAAAAATATCCAATATAACCATATAATAATTAATTAGTCAATTGGAAATCATGGATAAGGTCAGAAATGCACATGACCCTCAATTTGGCTTCTAGGCTTAAGGGTTTCTCTCTCATGACTTTAACCTTTGTTGTGTAGGGTACCCTATTTTCTTCCAAGGATTATAAAAAGTTTTTTTTATGTATTTTTATGTTTCATAAAACTTATCCAACCTTAACTTGAGCATTTTTTACCTTTTGGTCGTTAATTTCACCTTTTTCCCCAAAATTGTCATCTTCATGCATAGTAAAACTGCCCCTACTCTGAGACAAAATAGAGAGGGTTTGAACTATTTTCATTGGAAAATGGATAATTTTATAATTTTATTATATTATTAATGGTAATTTTTATCAAATTTTATATTATAAATCCTCCATTAGACCACCAAACTCCTCAAACTTGCTAGGCAGGCTTTATGAACCAAGTATCATGTAAATGTGGGCAACGTATAGGTTGTACTTAGGATATTTTATGGATTGGTTTGATATTTTTAATATTATTTATGGATAATTAATTCATTAAATAACATATTAAAATAATTTTTATTCTAACATCCCCTTAAACACCTTCCATGCCTTTGGAAACTTAGACTAGGTCTTGAATGCCCATAAGGGGATCCCTATTTAGGCTTTCTTATAGGCTATCTGAGCTTAGTTTTAGACTTTAAGGAAAAAATATAAAACTTATATTTATGTTAAAAATATAATATTAGTTTATTAAACTATTTTTCAAGGCTAAACTCACTCCTTTACAATAATGCATCACTCATCCAAAGATTAGGCCATTACTTGTGTGGACTTAAACATGCCTACAGGTGCTTATTTTAAATCTCTAACATTTGGTTTTGATGTGTATCAAATTTTTATCCATGATAATTATGTAATAATTCATTCCTAATAATTTTAATTTACTTATAATCCTTCAAACCAACATTACTTCATGTTTAGGTCCTCAACTAGGATGCTCTATCTTGACTAGATTGAGATAATGTCATGCATGTAGGTGCATTCTTATGATCTTAGCATTAGGTTGGATGTTTAAAAAGTATAATAAAATAATTTTTAGATAATTTTAATTTTTTTATCTTCATTTTTCACCTTACCAAGGTTCATCTATCCTCTTGGACCTAAAACTGCCCACTGTCTTATTAGTACTACTGTAAGTAACAATTCATAGGCCTATATGTTAATCTAACTTTATCCACACTTGTATTATGTGTATTTAGGTTTTATATGAGATTATTAAGGTAAAAATTCACACATTTTATCCAAATTTAAATCTAAATATGAGTTTAAATCTTCAAACTTCCACCTCACTGTCAATATACTCTTTGACTATGTTTCATGAGTTTTAGGCTGCCTGTAGTTGTATATATAAAGTGTCTCCCCTTGATTTTGATGTAATCAAAATTATTGGATTATATTTATGGATAAAAATGTATTTTAACCAACCTTATCACTTTTAATTCTTTAAAACACCATGTATAAGTCAACTTAGGCCACTGTCTAAGGTGTTGGTTGTAGGTGCTTGTCTTAGGCTTGTTGTACGGATAGGGGAGGGTACATTAATGATCAAAACCTCAAAATCCACCTTGTCTCTATCATCTTAGCTCAAGATTAATATTTTAAATAGTCTTTATTTATTTCCCTTGATTTAATATCTTAGGATCATCAAATTTAAGTATAAATTCACTTTTTCATCCATACCATATAGACTTCACTACCTTTTTTTCAATGGTTTGTTGACAACTTTGAGGGTCTCAAACTTCATCTTTCACTTACCATTTGCCACAAAAAATTGGCATGGTTGTTGTAGGTGGATATTAATATAATACCAAATAATAAATGGTGTTATAAAATCCTTATATCATGTCAAATTTTATTTCACAAAAGCTCAAGGATCTTTGTCTGCAACTTTCAGGGACAAAGGAACCAATATAGTCAATTCATCTTTTTGAAGGAAAAATCCAAATTTCATAACATATTAACCTACATGGAATGAAATATATGATATTTTAGTTATGATAGGACTTAAATATTAATTACATCATGTTTTTCATGATTCACAACTCCGTACAACCTCTTGGAACCCATGTATAAGCTAATTGTAAATTGACGAAGCAATGAACAAGAAGATGTGGAAAATTTTCCTTGAAGGGATTGATAATTGACTATTTCACAAGGTAATTCAATGAAATAAATTTTAAAACATGATTCTAATAACATTAACATCACCATGGAGCTCCTTCCATGTTGAGAAAACATAGGTTCTACACCCATGATTGTAAACTTTAAGAAACAAGTATACTTGGAAAATACCCCTTATAGGCATCAAGAGATGAAGTATTGGATGATTGAAACACCATTTTAGAGGGCCTATTACCACCTAAAAACACTCTATAAAACTCACATATCTCCATGGATTCCTAAAAATAAGAAATAGATGTACAACCATACCCTTCATGAATGCAAGTTTATAAAAAGTTATTTGAGGTATAAGTGATTTTTCATGAAAAATGAGCAAAAAATATAAGATTTCTTGTTATGGATGTGAAATTAACTTAGAGTGCTATCCACTTATAGAAGCATTCTTCCTGACTCCATTGGTATGACCTATAACAAGTGTTTGAACTTGATCTTCCTCAGCTTACCAAGTGAAAATGAAGGAAAATGAGTTATGAATGAAATTTTTTATGAAATATCTATAATCCAAATGTGTAAATTACCTATGGTGAGGTGAAGAGTCACACCACCATGTTTTTAGCTTCAAGTGCACTTGAGAAGTCTATACAAGTGCTACAAATGGGCTTATTTTCAAGGGAAAATTGTCATTTCCTACATATATCTAACTTGTAACTACCACATGACTGATAATAACATAATTTTACCTTATCCACGTTCTCATCCACCTTGGTGAAAAATATTTCAACTTGAAAGTCCTCAAAAGTCATTTAATTGAGCTAAAAAAAGGTGGCCAAATGACCCTTTTTACACATGAGACCTAGAAAGTGGCCAATTTATGGCTTGAAAACACCTTAAAACCTATAAAATATCATTTTTGGACATTTATAAAATAAATTTAGACTTTGAATAAGTTTGACCATGGTTGACCAATGTTGACTTTGGTTGACTGGGTTAGTACAAGGGAGGTGAGCTTCAACAAGGACTAGGGGAAGGGTAAGTGAGACATATGGACAATAGGAGACCCCATAAGACACATAAAACTTTCTTAAAAATTTAAAAATAGTGTGGGTTGACCCATATTTTACATGGGGTCAAATTTGGTCAACACTTTATTCTAAGTATGTAGCAAAGTGAAAAACTGGGATAAAGGAAACAAGAGAAGCGTACCTAAACTTACCTGTGAGGCTAAGCCCTAGAAGCTATGTGATAATGGGTTGTGTGTAGTGAGAGCACATTATACTATGTAATTCTATTATGATATTGGGTTTTGTTGGGTAATGTTAGAATTATGTTGAACTAATAGTTATATCGATGAATGAGCTAAGTGCTCAATCCCTTAGAAATTAGTTCAAGAATGCAAAGGCAAGAACTTTGGCTCCATCATCACCAACTATGTGAAGTTAAAAAATCATGTGTATGCTAATAAATGTATATACTATGTGTCTAATCCCTTTGAATAGATGGATCAATAATATAAAGGTTAGCTAGACCTTTGGCTTCATCATTGCCCTGTGATGTGAAGTTGAATGAGAAAATACTGGTATAGATGAATGCCATATAAGATGGCTCATAGAGTCCCTGAATGTGATATGATCTGAAAATTTTGGCATGGATAGCCAAATGTAAACTAGAAACTAGAACATTGTTAGCCACTTCAAAAGATGGACATTGGACTTGTATAGAAGCCCCTCCTAAAACTAGAATCAAGGCTTAGGAAGCCACTCAATAACTTGGGTATGTGGGAAGAAAAATTGTATGAAAGCTTAATTGAATGTGATGCCAACGACCTATAGATGGAGTAAGGCACACAACTACTAGGAGTGTGTAAGAAAATGCTATAAAATCATAAATAGAGAATGCCCATGTGCAACACACATTACCCTAAATAACTGGTGTGTGGAACATAGATTCTAAACTAAAAGTTGTATCAACTGCCATGTCTAAAATGAAAATGGAAACCCTCATGCCATGTATGATGCCCCTATATCTATATTCTTTAAGTGAAATAATTTCTAAAAATTGTTGATTTATAGATTGAACTATACTAGTAAAACTGTGACTAAACTCACCTCTCTCCCTGATTCTAGAAAACCTAAATATTTTATTGTTTTGATAACAACACCAAAAACTAAACGCTTTGGGATCTAGCACTATAGTCCCATTTTTGACACTATTCTCTAGATCCAAAACTAATGGCTGATTTGGATTCTCTGCTATCTACCTGGTCTGGTTTGCATGTGCTAAGTTTTGGATTCTAGACTGTATTGTTTTGAAACTGCCTTTTTGACCATTAAGAGCTCTGATCTCTATGAAAACCCCTTATTTATTTCCCCCTCTTCTAAGGGTAGGAATGAAGACCCTGCAATGAATTCCCTCAAAAGAATAATCCTTGCAAGTGTGTTAAGCTGTGAAAACATTTGATATAACATTGATATACATTATCTCAAGATATAGTAAAAGTTGTAGAGAGATATTGTTAGATCCATAGGGGTATGCCTAGATAGATATAATAATGCAATAGCTTGTGCATAAGAGTAAACTAGAATTCAAAATGTTAGTTGTTAGTTTTTAGTGGCATGGAGGGATGGAGCATGATGTCCATCAGGGCATCCAAGAAGCAAGGTAAATGAATGATTGGAATCATGATACATTACACACAAAGATAAGCAATCAAGCAATAAGCATACAAATCAAGAAGCAAGAAACATGTGAGGGTGTCCAAGGGGCCAAATAAGAATACAAGGCATGTTAAAATGCCACATACACACATAATGGGAGTAAGAAAAGATTGGAATAAGGGCCATAAGCACATGAAAGTCACACACAAAGGACATTCTCACATGTCCAAAAGTAAACACATATAGACAGGAATAAAGGACATTGGAAAATGTCCTAAAATACAAGAAAGAAGAAAATAAGAACTAGAAAATACAAATAAATTTAGCTAATCAAATTGAAGAGTAGAAGCATGCAAAGTATTAGAAATATAAACATGCATCTAACTATGTAAAGAAAGAAGCAAGCATATACATGATAAGTAATACAAGACTAATGTATATGCTATAAAATACAAAAGTGTGATATATGTTAATGGATGTCAATGTGATATCTATGTAAACAAGTAAGGAATGTACTACAACAAGATGTCTAGAGTGTATAATATAAGAATGACATAACCTGGATGGTGTAGTCATATAGAGTATGCCCCTAGTGGGTAGATGTATCAATATGTAGCTGGAATGTAGAAGTAAAATACCCCCTCAATGGGTAGAGTGAAGCAATCAAGGATCTAGATGCACTATACACACTAAAATAAGATCAAGTGAAGCTTGGTAATATAGATAAATTGATAAAAAATAACATATAATAGTGTAATGTAAGTCTCGAATAATGGTTAGCAATGTAAAACATAGATGATGCATACAATTAACATGTTTTGTATTTTTGAAATATTTTATTGTTTTTGTATTTTGAAATATTTGAGCTATATATAATCAAGTAGAGGAAACTATGTAAAATCAATACTGAAAGGAAATGATACTAATTGATGAGTCTCAAATAAGACTCCCTATCATGGTGTCCTATATCAAAGAGTGGAATCATGCATGATTGTGAAGAATGATGTTAAATGTTGAGACTGTGGCTCTAAAAATTGTATATGCTATAAATGCTCTAAAATATCTAAAGTAGAACCAACTATGGGAACCCTCTATAATTTTGATAATTAGATGCAACTATATGGTTCTTAGGGACCCATCTAGAAGTAGGAGAAACTAATTGAAAATGTTATCTATGTGTAGATGCATGAGATCTCAATAAAACTACTCTGGGTGTGAATACTATAGTTAGAAGCTATCTAGAATATTGAAGCTATGGAGGTGTATGAACCATTTATAATGGTGATGGATATCATATCTGTGTCTGATGCTAAATGGGATAAAAAATTGGTGGCAAAACTAAAACTGATAATGGAGCTAAAACTAGATTTGAAACCAAAAGTGGTAACTCATATGGAACTCTAGTAGCTATGGTAACCTGATTAGCATGAATGAATTTCATGCATTGATGTACTGTAGATGGAACTAATCAATTTTTTCATATCCAAGGTCTGTCAAATAACATTCCAAAAACTTTAGTGCTAGGAACTATAGTAAATGAGGTGGTCATGTGTGTTGGCCCAACTTGTAGAGGAATGAGGATCTCACCCAATTTAACTTGACTATGTCCACTGAAACCAATAATAACTACATTTATTGGATTAATATATTTCTCTATATAACCCAAGTGTTGTAGTAGTGTCATAGTACACATGTTAATGATGGATCCATTATCAATTAGAACACTATGAATGGGAATACCATGAATAAAAGCTCTAATGAAGAGCATGTGATAATATGTGTCATCCTCAATAATATCCTACTCAAAGGAGATGGAAGGTTGATCTAGAATGCTAGAATGAAAATTACCGATCATGTGGCTTAATGGATGTGAAACAATTGTCTGTGACCTATATGTAACTAGTAGAGGATGTGCTTAATATGCAAGATGTACACCTGATGTGTCCTATTTCTCTGACTTGCCATGTTGTGGAAATGGATCCAAAAAGATTTTGAGTGACTTATCCTAAATTGGTTTGGCCAAAAGAGGATCAATTGAAGTGCCTAGATCAATTTGATTTCCATCAATTGGATCTTATATCTTATTCTTGAGACTAATGCATCTATTTTTAGTATGGCTTGGTGTCCTATGATAGTCATAAAATGCATTCTAGTCATATCCCCATGGAAGAGGCTTTTTGGATCAATTTCTCTGATAGGAGGAAGAGATATGATGTTACATTATAATAACTATTGTATAACTCTAGTTGGAGGAACTAGTAGATTTGTAAAAGGTCACTATGGAGGTGCTAATAAAGTGACTCTCTATGAGGGCTCTGAAGCCACACTAACTATCTACTGAGTTGATCCTTTACTATCATTGAATTTGACTTTATATGGGGCTTTATTGTTACTCTTATTAGTTATATCTGGTATACTTGTGTACTTAAGTTTGCCCATTGAAATGAGTTTTATTTCTCTTTATTTTAAAGTGTGACATAATTTAGTGAAAGAAGAGAAACATTTGAAAATGATTGTCTCATGCAAAACTAGTTGAAGACTCTATTTGAAGAGGTCCTGTAACTCCTTATCTACCATAAGGCTAGTCATCTTAGCCAATATGGTATTGTATCTGAGAACATAATCAGTTAGAGGCTCGTTTAATTTTTGTTTTTGTTGGGAAATTTTGGCATATGAAACCTTATCACCAATATTGATATTGAAATGTGCTAATAACATGTTGACAAGAGGATTGAATGCATTAATTGACTAATTTAGTAGATTGTAATTCATTTTAATGAATAATCCTTGAGGCTTCTTAAAAATAATTTAGTTAATAACTAGTCATTTGGTACATAATCCAAACATGATACATGAAAGGATCTCAAATGTGTCTTTGGATCACCCTTGCCATTGTAAAGAGTGAACTTAGGTTGTACAAATCCAAGTGGCAAGGGTGTAGCAACTATATGTCATGCTAAAGGTGTATGCAATAGAGTGAAGGATTCTAATGACTGTGTAGATCTAGTGGTACCTTTCTCAATATGTTTCACCTTAGATTGAAGAGATTGAATCTCTTGCATAAGGGCTGCCACATCAGGAGATAGGGATGTACTAGCTATTGCTGGTGGTAGAGGAGGTTGGGCTGCTATAAAGGGTTGTTGTGACATAGTTTCCCCCATATTGTCATGTGCAACTGGTGTCTTTGTGGTTTGATAAGACTCATTGTTGGTTACCTTTTTTTGTTGCTCTTGGAGGATTCTAATCATGTCATCTTGCATATCTGGGTGTTTGGTTAAGAGTTCTTAAAGCTCTCTTTTATTAGTTTCATCAAAGTTAGTTTATTGGCCCATTGTTAAAGTAGGAAAATAATTTGAAATGTGTTTTAATGTTTTTCAATAAGTTTTAATAGGTAATGTGCTAAAACTAGAAAGTATTGGATATAAGAAACACAAAATTCTAAAATAGTAGTTTAGAATTTTCACAAAAAAGTATACAAAGCTGCCAAACATGTAAGGTGATACCACAAAAAGCAAAGTAGGAACTAGTATATGCAACTAGGGATTTTTTAGAAATATTATTTTCAAAATATTATGAACTTTTGAATTTGAAATTTATTTTCTAAGCTAAGTATGCAGATAAAATTCAAAAAATATTGAGAAATTACTTATTTGAATCGGACCTAGTAGATGCAATTAGGGTTTTGAAATGATTTTTTTCAAAATGAATGTAATAATTTAAAAAAAATGATATAAATTTGTAGAATTGATCTTGAAAAATTTAGGAAAAATTTAAAAATATTTCTAAAATTAGCAATATATTTTTCCTAGTGGTTTGAAAGTGTTTGTATGCAAATAAGACCTAGTATGTGCAAACTAGGGTTTTAGTGAATTATTGAAAATATTTAATTTAATTTATACTTTTATAATTTTTAAATTCAAGAAAAATAAAAAAACATTGCAAAAAAATATAAATAATTAGCCCTAGGGTTTCTAGGGTTTTTGTTCAAAAATTCAAAGTAATCGGGTTCACCAAATGTTTTACTAAATTTGGGAAACTATATGGTTTAATTTAATAAATAATAAAGGGGTCAATTTTAAGGGGGAAATTAGTAAATAAATGTTCCTTAATTAATCTACTGATTTATTGAATTTTGAAGTGCTTAATTGATTTTTAAAAATAGCAAACAAGGGGATAGAGAGTAGAACTTAGCTGATTCTAGGCTGAGATGGAGGAGATAGAGGCTGCAAATTGCTAATCTGGTTGGAAAAACTATCATAAATATGATCCATAAGTATGTTATCTACATAAATAGGATCACTAAAAATGGGACATTTGAAGGTCCAGTGTTGTAGTCCAAGTTTTGGCATTGTAGTCCTTAGTGTCTGAGCTTTCTAAGCTTTCTGGGTTCTATTCCTCTACTCTAGGAGACCCTGTGCCTAAAATATTAAATCTTAGTTATTTTTGAAGCTCCATGTATAATTAATTTTGTCTTCAAGGATCCTAGTTTCTCTTCATGTTTGATAGATGATCTCAAATCCAACTGGAAAAAGGGGTTAGTGTGTAATATGTATTGAACGTACGATCACACCCTATGTGTGGGCACATTGCCTACATACCAATACTCTGAAGAAGGATCAAGGCCAATGTAGTTATTCTAATTTTAATGTGTATTATAAAATCTTATGTATGTAATGAAAGTGTATGTAAATTTGGGCAAGATTGAGATGACTCATGACTGGTGTGAGAGCTTGGATAGTTTGGAAATAATAGTGGTTTATTGTATGTAGAGAATAAGAAGATTTGCTTGAGTGTGATTTAGTATATTTCTAACTTGTGCCTTTTGAATTATTTCCAACCTTATAAATGACCTTTGAATGGGATTTTATAGGGAACCTAATGATCCTAGGTTAGATGAACTTGTATTAGGTTGATACTGGTACAAATAAGGATTCAAGAAAATTTGACTATTTGAGGCTATTGTGGACTTGGACAATAATAATAGAAAGTGGACACCTTGTGTACCAGCACTGTAGTCCAACTATGGAATTGTTTTCCAAGGGTAAAGGGACCCTTGGGGATAGATTTTTTCCTAGGAGAGGAGTCCAAGATAGTAGGGGCTGAATCTAGAAGGCTTTGGATGACTGGGAAACAATGAAAACATGCCTAAGTGGGTTGTGTAATCGAGTAGGAGAGACCTATGGTTTAGGTGTCACAATTCATGCTCAAGTTATACAAATTGCATTTTAGTATGACTATAGGTAGACCACATGGCACAATCTATCTTTCTATTTTTATTTATATTTTATGCATTTTGAATGTATTTACTACAAGCTGTAACATTTGAAGAGTAATAAAGTTAAAGATTTGCCTTTCTTGTCTATGCAATCTTTGTGTTGTGTAATTTATTTTATTATTTGTGGAAGCTTTTTATTTATTTCAATCATAGGGAAATTCATTCATGGTATTTTTCCTTCTTGAAAATATTATTTGGAATAAATATCTTTTTCCCTTTTTAAAAAAATAGCTAAACGACTACCTCTGATTTCTCATTTGTATAAGTTTGTGCTAAAACAAATTCAACCTATTTTCTTCTTTATTGTGAAGCAAGAATAAAAATACACTATACAATATTTGGTGCAATCATCATATTTTTAGTTTTCTACAAATTTCAATTCTTCAACCATTTTCCCAATCAAAACCCTAGTTTAGGATTCAAAATAACTAAAGAGCAAGATTTCCACAAAACTAGTATTTTATCAGTTTGCATCAGATTTAGTGAAATGAATTCAGCCTCCTTTGGAGATTAACCTCAAATTTCCAAAGTCCCATGGTTTTGGAGGTTTTTCCATTATATCATTAGGCACTTGCACAATAAGCTATAGAATCAAAATAGGTGAAATCCTATGTGATAACACCTACCACCTTCAAATGAATGAAGGACATGTTTTCAAAGAACCCATCAATGCATAATTCCTAAAATAGTACTTTGCTTAAACATCTTCTTTTCATGTTTTCTATCTACATCTATCTAACACTTTTTGTAGGTAACTCACATGGATCTCTCCCTCTATATCAATTATCTCTTATTACAAACCTTTAATCCTTTCTTTTTGGTCTTTTGGTTTCCCCTTTCTCTCATGAGTTGCATTGTAAAACCATGAATAATACCCTATCTTCCTCATAATGTACCATAGTATTCTTTATTTTCAAACTCTTTTTACAAACTTTTATGGCACCCTCATGGGTTTATCTTTTATTATTTGTAGTGTAAGACCATGGATAGGACCTGGCCTTCCTCGTAAAATTACCATCATGTTATTCCTTTTCTAAAATTGTGTTTTTGATCCTTGTTCTCAATTTTTAATTTTACTTATTTTGATAGATGGAATTTGCACAAAAATTTATGTTAGCATGTTTTCCTCCATTTCCTTCATTCTTATGATAAGGAATCACACTTTTTTATCATTATATCCCATTTTCACCCTTTATCACATTTTTTCAATTTTAAGTAATTCAATTTTTTTATGTGTCATTCCTCTTGATTTCATTTTATTTCACTCCACATTGGATAAAATAAGCTTGAAGTCAAGATAGTACTTTTATTTCACCTAGATTTATGAGACTCTTAGATCCCATGCTCTATGAATTTATCTCTCTTATAAACCAAGTCCCAAGTATTCAAATTAGAGTCATCTTTAACACCCATGTTTGGTTTTCCAAATCCATATCGAGGATGAATATAAAAAGCCATCAATAAAGTTAAAAGCCAAATCATTTGAAATAAAAGGCAACATACAAATCTCAAAAGTCAATATCATACCAACAGATATGGTTACAAGCACATATCCTATCTCTAATCAAAGATAAAACTCCATAGTTGGCTTCACATAGAGTTGAGGTCCATTTTAGTGTGGTAGGCTAGTATATTGGAATAGGAGAATTAAAAAAACTCTATGGTACTACCTACTTTCTCATGAAAGTACCCAATATTCATAGTAGATCAATGACTCTATAAGTGGTCCTAAAGAATGGGGAACACATTGTGGGAAGGTAGGTCCATTTTAATTTTCATGCATATAGCCTTCATGGGATGATCTATATACTACATTTATTGACCTAAGACTTGTGTGTCCAAGAGAAGTTCTTCAAAGTCGTTAAGGTCAAAAGTCCTCTTGTTTTGATAAACCTAATTTGAGTGCCTTGACTTTAATAAAGAGTCCCTCTACCTTAGTTTTTCCTTCATTCTCCCCTCCACCCATTTCATTTCCACCCTTGATGAGAAAATTATGATTCCAAATCTATTTTCCCTTTCTCTTTGTTTCCTTCTTCACATCTTAAAAACATGCTATCACTACTTTGTTTTAGTTTTATATATCCTTGAAGTGAAACAACATGTTTGAGAAACTATGGAGTACTTTATTTACACCATATATTTACATTCTTAGATTTATCTTGATTTTATTTTACCATTTTCCATTGTTATACTACCCTTCTATTATGGTCACCTGAGTCCATACCTTTTTCCATTGTTCTGTAAGTTTGGCTTGTTACTTCTCACTAGGCAATCTTATTTTCCCCTTTTTATGCATCTTTTTCCATTATTGTGTGAGATAAGGATTGTTACTACTCACTCATAAATGTTGTACCATTTTTTTACTATTTTCACATCACTATTTGATTTCAATCCTTTTTGACATGTATCCTTGGTTTGATTTGGTGAGTTTGCCTTTCTTACTTAAGGTTTAATTGTTTGAGTTTTTTAATTTTTAGTAGCTTTGGCTTTTCGGTTACCAAATTTAATCTTTTTTTAACTTGGTCATTTGGTCTAACATAACACTTGTCAACCCAACTTACCAAATTCCCAAGTATGTCCTATCCTCATAACACCAATTATCTTGGCTTTCTTGTGTTTGTTTATTTTTTCTCTTTAGTTTTGTATTCTTGAGTTTGTCAAAAGTAGTCTTTGTTCCCTACATAATCAAAACTAACAACATATCAAATAGCCATCTTATGAGAAAGGTAAGTCAAGGTAATCATCACATTTATTTTTTAATTATTTACTTTTAGTTATTTTATGCTTTAAAATACTATAACTTTTTTTAGCATCAATGTTATGTGTTATTATGTTCTTTCTTAACACACCATCCCCTATTGCACTTAGTGACACATGATGAGATTTGAGTGGGGCATATGTATACACATACTTTTTTCAACTTATATTAAATACTAATGCTTTATATCTTGTAGGAACCCATTAAGACTCGATCTCTCTGAGTGCATGCCCTAAAGGGTGCATTGAGAAAGGGGTTTAAAGACCATTGGTGCTTTGTAGGATTGTTATCCCTTATTTACATATGATTACCAATCCAACCATCTCTTAAAACCATTCCCTAAGCTATTAATCCTTTACACACTCTTTCAGTCTTTTCCACTTTCCATCCTTATTTTCTTCACCTTAAGTCCCTTTTATCAGTCGATTGTACTAGGTCGATTTGGTCAACCCTATACAGTTTTGGGATATTTCAACTTAGGAATTAGGTTAGATTTTGGCCAACCTAGCTCAAGACCTAGTGAATAATTATCCATAATTATGTTAGGTTGACTAGGTCAACCTTATTGACCAATATTTTTGGAAGGTTTTAGGGTCAAATCTACATATATATACAAGATCATTTCATCATTATTTCAATATGCAATCAAGATTTATTATTCACTCATTATTCTTTATAATATTCTCTTCCATCATTCTACTTGAGGAGTCTTAGCTTAGGGCTTCTACTTGGAGAATCTAGTCTTATAGACAAGTCTTGGATACTTTGGCATTTCTTAGTGATCCTTTTAAACCACAATAACCTATTTTAAATCCCTATTATCCAAGGGAGATATTGAGTCTCAATGGGTTCACATTCAGGTAAGTATTCTCTAACTTTGCTCCTCTTTTTAGTAGATAGAAGTAACATAAGTATTAGCTTCAAATAATATTAATCTTCATATTCCATGTATTAGGGTTTTACTCATATATAAATTAATTGATATTATCCTATACATGTTTTGATTGTTTACTAACCTCTCATGTTATGTGACAAGCTTTGGTGAGCACTAGGTTAGATTTACTTGTTATTAATATAGGTGAAATATCAAAACTTAGGACCCCCTTAGGGTTATTTCATGATTGTGTTAGACTGGAAGCTTTGGAACCCTCCTTAACATGGTGTATTGTGATAAGATATCCCTTAATCAGGTCTATCAGATCCCCATATTGGTCATGCTCCTGTTTAAAAAATGTGTCCCCAATTGTAAGTATATGGTATGATTTATCTTCTTTGAGCTAGGATTGATTTATAGACATGACACATTTTTGATTGCATATAGGAGGTATCTAAAGCAATTGTTGCTCAGTTCAAAAGGCTATATCATGAAAGACACTTTTACACACTTAAATAAATGAATCAATCTACCTTATTACTTATATTTACTATTATTAGCCAATTCTCAAATAATGGTTGCATATCCTATATTAACATGTATCAATAATAACAATAAAGAGCTCTAAGTAGTGTTTGCATACCTCAAATTAATGAACCACCAATAGGGAATTAATCATATTCAAACACACAAATTTGGATAAGAAACTCATTAACATAGTTACATGACAATCCAAAAGATCTCTTCCTGTATTGATTTAAATTCCAACACCTTTTGAATTGGGAGAGTCACAAGTATTTATAGACTTGGGGAGGGGTTGTCTCATCCTCTAAATTCATCCAAAATGTATGAATTACATGTTAATGATTTTTAAAATAGTTTTATTTCAATGTAGGCTATGCATGTACAATTAGAAATGGCCAAAATTATATTGCTATAATAAGACACATACTTACAAAATCATGCAACATGTATATGTTACAATATTTCATATCTATTTTTTACATGTATCATGATAATAATATAAATAAAAGTAAGTCTCATTTACATGAATTAACTCTTATAAAATAAATACATATAATATTATCTTAGGAAGCTAAGGTTTACTCTATGTTCGATCTTGCATGGTCAAGGGAGTAAGACTTGAAGTACCTGATGGAGTAGGAGTGGAAAGCAAAGTTAAACTATAAGTAGTTGTTTTATCCTATTTATTTACCTTCAATTATAGATAATAATTGTATGCTCATTCATATTGAGCTTTGAATATGTCCATATTTATAATATATGGTCTATGCACCCTAGAGACTTTTGTTATTAGTCAAAATATTGAACCATGTCATATGATTAATTTTGATGATAGTGAAATAACATATAATGACTCTAATTTTTATGTAAACAAGCTTATATTTGTTAATAACATATTCATAGTGTTCTATTTGATAATTAATCAAGTGAAAAATCATGTAAAATATCATTACTTCATTCATTGGGTTATGTGTAACATGACATACATAGAACTAATAAAAGTGTTAATACATCTAATGAGAAATAACAATCTACTTTGGGACATATTATGGTAACTCCTCAAGTGGGCCTTTATATATTAACTAATAATTTTCTATTTTTACCACAAAATAGGGTATTTTATATGATATTAGGATGCCCTTGGTTTCAAAAGCTTTGTGTTGTGCCTTCTATGATACATATATGCTTAAATTACATTCATTGTAATCAAGTTGTCAAAATTTTATGAATCGAATATGCGTACACTCTATAATTTATGGTACCTCATCCTACCAATCCACCACCATTATTCAATTATACTCTAAAAAAATGTCATGTTTAAATTTATTTCACCTAAACAAAATTATGCCAGTTGATCAATTCAAAAAAAAGTGTAAAGGGTTCAAAAATAACCAATGCAAAATATAACCTATTGGCAAAATTATTCTAAGTCCCAACAATAACAATAACATATCATGTATCCTAAATTGGTGATACATTCATATTAACATTTGGAATAATATTCTACTAGTACTCATTGGATTTCACCTCTTTTTGCATCTCCTTAAGCTACTCATACACAGGATTACATAACTAATTATTTAGATAGTGTTCTTATTACACATGATATAGTTTTTTATTCTGATATAGGAACATATGAATCATTTCATTCACATAAAGTAATTAATTTACTACTTATTACAAATGTTTTTTTATTATTATCTTAATGGGATCATCATTTATCTTATTTTAATTTCAAAATGCTCTAAAAAAAAATCAAAAACATTTCAAATAAATTCAAAAGTTAAAAAATTGATTATACACAACTTCTCGACTATCACATCATATTCTTATTTACTTGAAAATTATATCATTCAATAAATATTATAATCCCTTGGCTCTTATTTATTTTTTGGCCTCTTATCTCTTATTTTTCACTTTTAAAATTTGAATAGTCCAAAATAATGGTCAATTTTGTCATTTTCTATCATGTATTTATCTATTTTAATAGTTTTCACTGATAAATTTTCATTTTTTTCTAAGGTCATAACCATATATTAATGGTCAAGAATTTTTTCCATTATTAAATCTAGTGGGATGTTCTTATCCTTCTCAATTTTTCACTTAGAAAACAAAAATAGAGCATATAAAGTCTTAATTCTTCCATTTTTTTAGCCTTTTGAACCAGTTTCAATATGCAAATCACTCTTTATTCATGCAAAATATTTCTCCTTCCATGCTAAATTTCTTATACATACTATAATATTTAACAAGACTAAATTTGATTAATATAGGATGTAAATTCAATCCTTACATAAATTTTTTAGTCTCCTAAAAATTTTCCAAGTCATAACTCACATACAATGGGAGCATTTTATTCATACATGGTTATGCCATCATTCTTAGTGCACCTTACATTAACACGTCATGTATTTTTTCATATCCCTATCTATTTTCTTATAGTTTTAAACCTTTTATTGGTACTAGTTTCTAATTTATATAATATTCAAAATATTACAAAAAATTATAATTGTGACATGGGAATGATTATACATATAATTTACTTCATGTTTATATGTTATTTATCTCATGATTAGTATATATCATATTATTTTTCTTTCATGCATGAATTTTATTAGTATTGATCAATGTTATGTATGAATTACAAACTTTACAAGGATCAACCCTTGGACTTGACTCTACTTATTAGCCTTGCTAAACTAGGGGCATCTTATCCATAGGTGAAAATATATGCAGGTTTTATCATTATATGAATCCTATACTATTAACCTATATAATCTTAACAAATTTCATTACTAATATTTATATTTATAATCATGTATGTGGATATGTTATTTGCTAGGATATTATCACATTACATATGCACAATTTTGACTACATTTCTAGTACTATGTTACATTATTGTTATTTAATTGTACATAGTAGATTACATATTTATTAACTATTGTGTTTTAATATTTTACCTTGTTTTTAATGTTTTAAACATATTCATGAAATCTTGTTTGTGTATGTGTGATATTTGAACACATTCATCTGATTTTGGCCCTTTGTTTTATGTTGTGTGTGACATTTGAACATGTCACTTATTTGAAAATAATTCATGTCCTTATGTGTGCAACTCTTTTTTTTTTCTCTTGTGACATTTGAACATGTCCCTTGTGTATATTGGTCCTTATCCTTACTTTTATGACATTTTCTTGTTTTATTTGTGTGTTTTGTTTAACTTGTTAAGTTTTATGAGTTCCATGATCCATATAATACACTAATTTAATCCATAATATACTAAATATATATTTTATGAGATTCATTGATATAAATTATTATACACCTTACCTCTTATGTTACATACATGAATAAAATTAGCACATACCTTACTATGTTAAGATTCTATATGCTACATTATTTAATTATTATATCTTACTATGCATGTTGTATTGAAAATTTATTTTGAGGTGACTAACTTTTAGGTTCATTTCCCTCACCTCAATTTGGGGGAATTTCAATGAGATTTTAATACATGAGATAAGCCATTTCAAGAGAATTAATAATTTTTGGTACATTATACAATTTCACAAGTTGTAAAATGGTTCATATTTCATTTATTAGCATAGACTATGGGCATATTTAATGAATATATACCCATATTTTAGGATCAAAATACAAATTTACATAATTTTGATTATATGATATATGTTCATGTGTAAGTTTCAATCAATATTTCATAATTGGAATCTACATATAGTTTTATATTCTACATTTATCAATAAGCACATGATATAAGTTCATGCACATTATTCTATTTTTCAAAATTTCAATACTATTGCTAAGCTAAAAACATGGTATGATCATGGTTGTAACCCATTATTTATTTATCATGCATTCAATAATAAATTTATAATTTAATATACAATCCATATACATTGGTTGATTCAATTTATGTTAATAATTTATAACTTATAGGTTCAGTTCCCTCTAGTATTATGTCTGTAATTACATTTGGATATAAAAATGTTTCACTTCTTGGGGTTATGAATACCAACTAATTTAAATTGAGTAGTTTACATCCATTAATGAATTATATATTCTATACAAGTTCAAAAATCAAGTTTTAATTTTGATCACCCTCAAATTTATCCATCAGTTTAACTAAGGAATCAATCTCTCCAATGCTTCAAGGAAACATCATGTCCAAGGAAAGTCATAAAATATATTCTAGTTTCATACATATATGTTTATTCCTCAATATGATTTCATTTCAAATTCAAAATTTAAAGTTTCAATAAATTTTAAAATTTTAAAAGTTCAAGAAATTTTAAAATTTCAAATTCAAACTTTTTGAATTTTTTGTTTTTAAAAGAACAAAATAACTACTTTGTGCATCTTTCAAGGTTTTCCAAAGACTAGGGTGACTTTAAAAATTGGATTAATATATCAAAGATATTTTTTGTCTTACACACTAAGACACAATTCTCCTTTACACATAAATTTGGTCACAAAATCTTGATTATGTTAGTTTTGGCGCTTTTGCAATTTATTAAACTTGTGCATTTGAATTGGACCTATTTTGACATCTTGACTTATCATAAGCACATATGGATACATTTTATTGTATAATATGTCGTAAATCACCTACATTAATGTCTTTACAACTAAAAATACTAATAATCATCTATTTAGATGGACCCAAACCTAAAAATTGGCATGCTTCCTTAAGATTCAAAACTGTCTAGTTTGGGTCAGGAGTGGAAAATCATCATGACCCCTATGGGACATTTTTGATCCTTATCTTTTAATGGTCATATTTTAAAATTAGACCCTCCCTTACTTTGTATTACATGTTTTTAGGCTTCAAAGCATATGACTTTTGCCTTTGGATTGATATAAAATAAAATTCAACTCACTCGTTATTCCACTTAGAAATTTCAATAAAGAGGAACATTTACATTATTTCACATTGAGAAAAGATTCCATATTCTTCCAAATTCTAATTATAATAATTACAATCAATCGTTAAACAAGTCACCGATATTTTTTATTTATCCTAATGTAAATCATGATCAATTTTTTAGACTATTTTTAAATGCTTTTGTATAGTCAAAGAAGCAAAAATTCACAAAGCACTCTAGGTGATAAACAATCCTCAACCAAGTCACAATTATTTTTTATTTAGCCCAAAGTAAAACATGATCAAGTATTAGGGCTATTTTTAGATGCCTTTGTATAGTAAAAGGAGAAAAAATGCACAAACCACTCTAGGTGGGATAGCTATGTGGAGTCAAATTCTCTCTTTAGTGTTGGAAATATTGTCATTGATGTGAAAGGTCTAGCATTATTGGTGATAAAGGCTCTATTACATTTAATGGTTTTTTAAATATTCATATCTTGGCTAATGTGTGTTAATATTTATTTAATATCAATGAATATATTTTTGGTTGCATATAAGTCAAAAGAGGGCCCATGGAGAAGTCAAAGAGTCATGGGGTAAAAGACAAAAAAGGAACAGGACGCATTTTCTCATGAAGAGTCATCTTGAGGAATTTCAAGAGTCACCATATGAAGATCAAAGAGGGTATGGCACATTTTTAGATGAAGAGACACTTTGAGGAGTATGAAAATTCACCAAGATAAATATAAAAGAGGAAATGATGCATTTGCTTATGAAGGGTCACCATATGACTTTTCAAATACAAGGATACAAAGGGTCATGCAAGTTTGGCACCATTTTCCATGATGATTGAAGGTTCACAAAGGGTGAATGCCAAAGGTCATTTGTAAATCTATAAATAAAGGCTTGAGAAGATATTTTTAATATGCAAGAAAGTGCATGGTTTATATTTGTTTTTGAAGAGAGAAAAGTAGGAGATATTATAGAGTTCTATCATTTGTTGAGTAAGCAACATTGAGAGATAGTTATGTTTTATACACAAGAGAGGTTGGTGATCTTGTGGGTTGGTGCTCATAAACATTTGTAAGGGGTTGGTGCTCCTGTGGGTTAGTACTCACAAATATTTGTTGTGTTGGTACTCAGTAAAGAGGTTGGTACTCCTACAAGTTGGTGCTTGTGAACTTTGTATTTTGAGTTACTGATCATTCATATACTTAAGATTATTCTCCATGGTTTTTCTCGCTTTGGGTTTCCACATAAAATTTAGGTCTCTCTCTCTCTCTCTCTCTCTCTCTCTCTCTCTCTCTCTCTCTCTCTCTCTCTCTCTCTCTCTCTCTCTCTCTCTCTCTCTCTCTCTCTCGTGTGGTGCATATTATTATTTCACCTTTATTGCATATCTTGAATGTGCGATTAAGTGGTTAAAGAAAAGAAATCAGATTAGGTAAAAGATATATAATATACTAATTCAAACCCCCCTCTTAGTATATTTTGTACTTAATAATTGGTATCAAAGCAGGTTCCTTTAGAAAAAATTTTACAGCTTGAAGGTAGATCGAGAAAGCATGATGGTTGGATCACATGAAGGTTTTTCTACAAATAAGGCACCTTTTTTGGATGGGACAAATTATGCTTTTTGGAATATAAGGATGAATACTTATTTGATGGCCCTTAGATTCAACATTTGGCAAGTAGTGGTGGAGGAATATGAAGAGCCACATATACATGTCACTATTATAGAAAAAAAGAAGGCAAGTGAAAATAATTCTAAAGATTTAAATGCTATTTTATGTGGTTTATGTGAATCAAAATTTATTAAAGTTATGAAATGTAAATTTTCTCATAAAACTTGGGTAAAACTTAAGAATATTTACAAAGGTGATGGAAAGGATTAGCAAGCTAAGCTTAAGACTTTCAGAAGACAGATTGAGAGTTTGAAGATAGAAGAGGAAGAAAATATAACAAGTTATCTTTTGCGAATTGATCAAATAGTTAATTAGATTTAAGGTCTTAGAGAAAAGTTAGAAGAATCAAAAAGTTTTGAGATCTCTATCATTGAGATATGATACACAAATTTTGGCAATTGAAGAGATGAATAATTTAGCTAAGCTAAAGATGGATGAACTACATGATATTTTTATGACATATGAGATGCAGACCAAACAAGAGAAACCCTCAAAAAGAGAAGCTATTTTCAATACATAAAAAAAAATGATAATATTCAAGAATCAAGTGCTAGTTCTAGTGATGATGAAGATGACAATGGAACTCTATTCATTCACAAGCCAAAAAGGGCAAAAGTAAATATCAAGGAAAATTACCGTTTAAATGTTTTAATTGTGAAAAGATTAGATATTTTGTAGCTAAGTGCCCAAATAAGGGTAATGGTGATAATGAAGAAGGAAAGTCTACATACAAGAAGAATTTCAAAGGAAAGTTCAAGAAGGGATTTGAGAAGAAGAGTTTGTATTCTAAATATCCTAGCTCAGCTGAAGATAGTAGAGTTAGTGATTCAGAAGAAGAAGAGATTCTATTCATGGCCATACATGAAGATGCCTCTAAAATTAAAATTATATATGATCAAGAAGAAGAATAGAATGAAGTTGAAGTGAATCTAGAAGGCGAACTCATTTGTGCCTTAAAAGATTTAAAAGCTCTTGAGAATAATAATCAAAGATTAAAGCTCCAGATCAAGAAAATGAAAAGAAGTCAAAGAAAACAATTGAATATCTACAATCACACTTTGAAGAAGCCAAGAAGAATAAAGAAGATCTAACAACATAGTTTCAAAAAGTAAGTAAAGAATGTGAAAGGTGTGTTATTGAAATTGCTTCTTTAAAAGTAGATCTTGAGAAAAAAAATAAAGCAATCAATGATAGAGCAGCCAATGGTTTAAATTTTGAGAATAACATTAATATGTTGAATAAGATATTAGAAAGTCAAAGATCAATGTTAGATAAGATATGTATCATATTTGAAAAAGAGAAAGGGGAGGCCACTACTTTCACAAACAAGGAAAAAGGAAAGAGCTATGCTGAAGCTCTTACAAAAGAAGAAATAAAAAGGGAAGAATTTAAGAATATAGAGGACATCTCAAAAAAAGAAGGATGAAAAGAATAAAGCTAAAAAAAATTAGGTCAGAGATACACAAACATGTCCTATTTTTATGGTTACTATTTTTATTGTAATGGATATGGTCATAAGAAAATAAAATGTCAAAAAAGGGCTAATAATTTTAGAAATAAGGAGAAGGAAAGTCATGTAGAGTCAAGTAAAAGCCAAAACTCTTTTGCTCCTCTATCAAGATTTAATGAAGAGGCCATAATATGTTACAAGTGTCAGGGAATCCAAGAACAACACACTCGTTCTGATCCCACTTGTTAGGATCTTGCTCCTCAAAAAGAGCACAATATGATTACCAAATACAAGCAATTAAACATGTGGAAATTATACTAGAAGTATAAGTAACTAGAATTCACAAATAGCACAAAATATGAGAGACAATACACTATCTTATATTAATACTTATACAAAAAAGAATACAATAAAGAGACGACACTCTCTTCCACCTTACAGAGGCTTCCCACACCTCAAGTGTACAGTAATTCTTCTTTAAAACACTCTCCTACCAAAAACAGTCCCAACAAACAACTCACACATAGAATTGGTGTTCACCTCTCCAACCAGTCAGTAATAACCCTGCCAGTACACCATGCACTCTAAAGAACTTCAAGTTGATCTCCCATGAACCTGCAACCTACAATTCAACAGACCATACTTACACATGTAGATCTCCTATGAGCTTGCAACAGCCTGCAACTCAATGATCTTACAATGGAAGGATCTTCCTTGCCTTCCTTTCTAGCTCATAATTACAATACATGCCAATGGGTCTATAAATAGATCTCAGACTTAAACAATAACTTAGACTCTTAATTTGGAATAATTATCCACGCAGATCAAGACTCAAAGTAGCCTTTACATGCAAACACTCAGTTCAACTAATTGTTCATGCAACGAACAATTTTGGAACACACAGGCGACCGACGTCGGTCCCTGCCTGCCTAGTGCTATCGACGTCAGCCAACTCTCTGCCGATGCCGATTTCCTTCTGCACTGATCATGACCGACGTCAGTCATACTATCGACTCTGGTACTTCTAGAACTTCAACATCCTCCCTTTCATCTACATAGTTGAAGCTTTTAGCTCCATAACCTAACAATCTCCCACTTGGAGATAAATAGCTGTAATTGTACCTATACTTGTACTTTGTCTAGTTTGTTCCCTTGGCTTTGTATCCCTCCTCAAGATCACTCTTGAAGACCAACCACCACACACCCTATGGTGTAACTCATGTCATCCAAATCACCTACCACATCTGCATCTACAAACAATGTAGAAAATAACTTGAACCTGCATAGCATGTGCACCTAATGTTGGTCCCTCTAAGAATCCATTGAACTGCCCTCCAATGCTTCTTTGCCAAATTGGCTCCAAACTTGTGACAACTCCCACTGCTTGGGAAAACTTAGGTCTAGTACATACCATGCACTTAACCTCATTATGTGAATCAAGACACTATTTTATGAACTATCTAACCATCGGCGTGCTAACCGGTCTCACACAATCATCCTGAAACAAAGTCAACCTGTGACCTTCCATGTCTCTAGAACACACTCATGCCAAAGAATCTTGTTGCTCCTAGATTCCTCAAGACACACCCCTAAACTAGCTTTACCTTTAGTTCAGCAACTCCTTGTATATGTAACCCTGCAACAAGCACATCATACAGTAATAAGATAATGTAGCTAATATTATCCAACCTGGTAAAGAGAAACACAATGACCAAACCTCCATTGTCCTGCAGCTTACACAAGACCATATACCCTAGCCTTCTATCTCACGTATCCATTTCCGCTCTTCTTCATCCTGAACATCCATTCATCTCTCAGTGCTTTCTTCTAGTCGGCAACTCCACCCAAAACTCCTGTTTGGTTCTCCTCCAAGGAATCACATCCTCATCCATGCCAAGCTCCCACTATTTCCTAGATCTACCTATTCTGCTTCTTTAACAACTTCCTGGTTCTTTACCATAAGTGAGCAACAAGTAGTGTAAAGAAGGGAAATGATGAATTTGAGGCTTACATATCCTTTAAGTCCTCCATATGGGCACTTGAGACTCCTTGATAGCTTGTTGTCCACCCAAAATCCATCTCAGTAATCGATGCCAGTCACATCTCAGTCTCCACCCGACCGATGTCGGTTCCCTGTGACTGCCTCATCACCGACATCAATTTCCCCTTGCCAATGCCAGTGTTCATCTACCCTGAGTCACCGATATCGGGCTGTACATAGCTGACATCGGTCCCTGTCTAGACCCCGATGCTGGTTTTCTTGCCATCATCGGTCTCTATGTTTTTCTTGTGAGAACTAGCCTTTTCTCGCGAGCTCTTTTTGGATCAAACCCTTGTCCAAATCAACCTTGCTCTACTTAGAATTCTTCTGCCCCTTGTGCTAAACTCTGTCCGTCACCTTCTCCTTGAAAACCAATGCTTTCTTGTTCTTGTCACTAATGTTAGATTCCTCAAGAAATGTCACCTTCTTCTTCTGCATACAAAAATCTCGATCTATGCTCTTCAAATTTGAAAGCATACCCTTTGACTCAAGAACATGCATCTCCTTCTTATTCATGTGACCAAGCCTATTAAGCCACATCTTTGAATCTACAGCTGAAGTAGATAACCCAAAAAGAGAATCAGTAATACAAGTAGATAGATAAAGCGTACCTACTTTCTTACCTCTTGCTACAACAAGTGCACCCTTGGTAACCTTCCAAGAGTCTGTTGTGAGAGTTACTGTGTAACCCTCATCACCCAAACTTCTAACAAAAATCAAATTCCACTCCAGAACTAGGACATGCATGACCTCCTTCAACACCCATGTGTTACTTGTCTACAATTTTAGCTTCACTTTCCCTTTGCCAACCATCTGACAAGACTTACCATCCCCTAAACAAATTTATCCAAAGTCTCCCTGGACATACTCATGAAAAAATTCCCTATTTGGGGATGCATGAAAAGAGGCACCAGAATCTAAAACCCAAGATTCTACTTTATCCAAAGAACATACCAAAGCATCCTGTGCAACAATACATGCATCACCTACTTCTTCTTCATGTCCTTCATGTTGATCTTCACCTGATCTACAATCTCTCTTTAAGTGCCCTTGCTCTTCACACTTCCAGCAGGTTATTCTGCAATACCTAGACTTGGATCTCTTGCCTATCCTTGACCTTGATCTCCCACACTCTATCTTCTCTCTTTGCCTTCCTCTGCCTTCAACACTCAAAGCATTCCCTGATGATTCACCTATGCTTTTCCTGCAAATCTCTTCATTCAAGATCAAACTCACAACATCATCTACTTTTAAGATTTTTGAAGCAGACGCAGTATTAGAAACTGCCATTACCAAACTCTCCCAACTTTCAAGTAATGAACATAAGATTAAGAGAGCCTTAATTTCATCATCAAAATCAATGTTGACTGAACTTAACTGGTTTACCAAACCATGGAAATCACTAAGATGACTATGTACAGATCCACCTTCTAACATTTGCAAATTAAATAATTGCTTCATAAGAAATACCTTATTCGAAGCTGAGGGTTTTTCATATAAATTTGCCAAAGATTTCATCAACTCTACCATTGTCTTACACTGTGATAAGCTGGAAATCACAGACGATGCAAGACTCAACCTTATAGATCCCAGAGCCTTCTAATCAAGAACCTCCCATTCTTCATCCTTCATATCCTGGGGTTCGCAATCAACCCCACCCAACAGTAAGTACAAATCTTTCTAATACAAATAATCCTCAATCTGCATCCTCCATAATTGATAGTTCTTGCCATTAAACTTCTCCATTCGTAGCTTACTATCTTCTGCCATTGCTCTACTCCCACTCAAACAAAAACCCATGTGAGTAACCTGTAATCAACACACACTAACCAGATCTAATCCAACCTGTTAGTATCCCAACCAAAAGCTCTGATACTAGTTGTCAAGGAATCTAAGAACAACACACTTGTTCTGATCCCACTTTTTAGGATCTTGCTCCTCAGAAAGAGCACAATATGATTACCAAATATAAGCAATTAAACATGCAAAAATTATACTAGAAGTACAAGTAACTAGAATTTACAAATAACACAAAATATGAGAGACAATACACTATCTTGTATTAATACTTGTACATAAAAGAATACAATAAAGAGACGCCACTCTCTTCCACCTTACAGAGGCTTCCCACACCTCAAGTGTACAGTAATTCTTCTTCAAAACACTCTCCTACCAAAAATGGTCCCAACACACAACTCACACACAGAATTGGTGTTCACCTCTCCAACCAATCAGTAATAACCCTGTCAGTAAAGTAAGCACTCTAAAGTACTTCAAGTTGATCTCCCATGAACCTACAACCTACAATTCAACAGACCATACTTACACATGTATATCTCCTATGAGCTTGCAACAATCTGCAACTCAATGATCTTACAATGGAAGGATCTTCCTTGCCTTCCTTTCTGTCTCATAATTACAATACATGCCAATGGGTCTATAAATAGATCCCAAACTTAAACAATAACTTAGACTCTTAATTTGGAATAATTATCCACGCAGCTCAAGACTCAAAGTAGCCTTTACATGCAAACACTCAGTTTAACTAACTAACTATTCATGCAACGAACAGTTCTGGAACACACAGGTGACCGACGTCGGTCTTTGCCTGCCTGGTGCTACCGACGTCAGCCGACTCTTTGTCGATGCCAGTTTTCTTTTGCACTGATCATGACCGATGTCGGTCATACTACCGATGCCGGTACTTTTGGAACTTCAGCATCATCTTTTTCATCTACATAGTTGAAGCTTTTAGCTCCACAACCTAACAACAAGTACAAAAACTTTAGAAACATAGCCTGGTAATGTAGAAGCATGTTTGAGTCAGTCAAGAAGGACCAGAGTTTCAAGGCTCCATTCATCAAGAAGAAAGTTCAGATACGTTCATGGCAGAAGAAACAACCTAAAAAATCTATGTTAGTGTAGACATATTTGCATGCAAGAAATGAAGAAAATCCATGGTTCATTGACAGTGGATATTTGAGGCACATGATAGGAGACAAAAGAGATTTTTATAACCTTGAAGAAGATCAATGGTGGTACAGTGAAATTTGTAGATAATACTACTGCTAGAATTTTTGAAAGAGGTACACTACGTTTGGATAATGGTAGAACTAAAACTGATAGTCTTTTGAGTGTAATTCAAATATGTGATCAAGGGCATACACTAAATTTTTATGCAAAATGTTGTGAAATTAAGAAAAAATATTCAGATGTGTTAGTTGTAGATGCTAAGAGAATAGGCAATAATTTGTATATGTTATTAGACATCAAAGGTCAAATATGTTATTTGAGTCAGATTGAAGAAAGTTGGATATGGCATAGGAGAATGGGACACATAAATTTTGACAATCTTGTCAACATCAACAAGAAATCAAAAATATTTCAAAGATTACAAAGCCATCTAACATGCTTTCTAAACCTTATCATCATGGGAAGTAGGCTAGAAGGTGGTTCAAAATAAAAGAGTACTCGACCACTCAAATGATAGAGCTTGTTCACACTAATCTATGTGGACCTATGAGAACTCAAAGAACTTAAGGTGATAAGTATTTCATGTTGCTTATTGATAATTTTTCACGTATGACTTGTGTAATATTTTTGAAGAAAAAATCAGAAGCTTTCAAACATTTCAAAGCATTTAAAGCATTAGTTGATAATGAAACCAATTTGAAGATTAAGTGTCTAAGATCATATCAAGAAGAAGAATTCATGTCAGATCAATTTATTAAGTTTTATAGAGACTATGGAATAAAGAGACATTATTCAGCAACCAGAACTCCACAACAAAATAGAGTAGTTAAACGGAGAAACATAAGAGTTTAGGAGATGGTGAGGATAATGCTAAATTAATCTAAGATACTAGATAAATATTGGAAAGAGGTAGTTACTAAAGCAATAAATATTCAAAATAGAGCATTATTGAGAGTTAATAGTGATAAAACTCCTTATGAGCTATGGACAGACAAACCAACAATAGTTGATTATTTTAGAGTTTTTGGTAGCAGATGCTTCATAAAGAGAAACGATAAAAAACTTGGTAAGTTTGAATCCAAAGAAGATGAAGGTATATTTCTTGGTTGTTCTTTAAAAAGTAAATCTTATAAATGTTATAACAAAATAACCAAGAAAATTGTTGAAAGTGCAAGTGTCAGGATAGAAGAAGATGGAACACAAAGAATCAGTGATCCAATAGACATTCCTAAAATCTTTGAAGAGGAAGATTTTGAAGAATCAAATGAAGATGAGAAAAAGGACACCAAAACTCCATCCAAATATTTTTAGATAAATCATAATGAAAGTGACATCATTGGGGACATAAATGAAGGAATTCACTCTAGAAGAATGATGGTAAGTGAATCTGAGCAAGTTAATTTCTTTTTATTATCCAAAATTCAGCCTAGAACTTTTTTAGAAGCTAGACATAATAAGCATTGGGTTAAAGCAATGGATAAAGAATTAAATGAGATAGAAAAGAATGATACTTGGGAATTATTTCCTATACCAAAAGATCACAATGTGATAAGAAAAAAATGGGTTTATAGAAATAGGTTGAATAAAAATAAAGTGACTAGGAATAAAGAAAGATTAGTATGTAAAGGATATGCTTAGATTGAGAGAATATATTTTGAAGAAACTTTTGAACTAGTGGTAAGGTTACAGGCTATAATAATGTTTCTTGCATATGTAGTGTTTAAAAATTTTAAAGTGTTTCAGATGGATGTCAAATATGCCTTCCTAAATGAGAATCTAGAAGAAGAGGTCTACATTGAGTAGCTTGAGGGATTTATTCTCTCAAATATTAGTATTCATTTATGCAGATTGAAAAAAAGCACTGTATGGATTGAAACAAGCTCCCAGAGCTTGGTATTCAAGACTTGATAAGTACCTAAAGGATCAAGGTTTCAAGAGAGGATTTTCTGATTGTAATCTCTACATCAAAATAGAAGGTGAGCATCAATTGATTATTGTGGTATATGTTGATGACATCATATTTGGATGAAATAATGAAAAGATGACAAAAGAATTTTTTGATAATATGTAAAAAATATTTTGAGATGTCTATGCTTGGATAATTGTCATTTTTCTTAGGATTGCAAATATTTTAGTCAGATAAAGAAATTTTCATATCTCAATGTAAATATGCCAAGGAAATATTGAAAAAAATTAGTTTTGAGGATTGTGCACCAGTTGGTACACCAATGTGTATAGGAAATAAGGTGATCAAGGATGAAGATTCACCTATTGTAGATCAATATTTATATAGATCTATGATTGGTAGTATTTTATATTTGACAACATCAAGGCCAGACATCATGCATGTAGTAGGTATGGTTATAAGATATCAGTTAGCTCCAAAAAAAAGTCATGTTTAGTTGGTGAAGAGAATATTTAGATATATCAAGGGAACATTGGATTATGGATTGTGGTATCCCATAGGCAAATATTTCACTTTAGTTTCTTATACAGATTCAGATTGGGTAGGTTATTTGGATGATTAAAAAAGTACAAGTGGAGGAGCTTTCTTCCTTAGTGATAGCTTAGTATCATGACTAAGCAAAAATTAGAATTCATTATCACTTTCTATAGCTGAAGTAGAATATATTGTAGTGGTATTATGTTGTACTCAAGTGATTTGGATGAACCAAACTTTGGAAGATATCAGGGTAAAATATGATGAACCTATGTCTATTTTTTGTGACAACACAAGCATTATTAATATTTCAAATAATTCAGTGATGCATTCAAGAGAAAAACATATTCCCATTAGATATCACTTTTTGAGAGAGTAGGTTGCAGATTAATAGGTTAAGATGGAATATATCAGTACTATAGATTAGATTGTACATATTTTCACAAAGGCACTACCAAAAGACACATTTGAGTATCTATGAGATAAGTTGGGAGTAATTTCTTTTACTTCCTGCCATGGAGGTTCAACATCAATTGAGGGGGAGCTAAGTGTTAGCTCTAGATAGGCCCTTTTCCATTGATGTCAAAGGGGGAGAAGAATAGAAATAGGTATAAGTATAGGTACAGGTGAAAAAATAGGTATAAAGAATAGGTACATGTTGCTACAATAAGGGGGAGTTACTATATGTTTTTTAGATGGCAGTATGTGCAGGTTTTAGGATATGGCAATTTCATTTTGAGGTTGACATCAATGACAAAGGGGGAGATTATTGGAAATATTTTCATTGATGTCAAAGGTCTAGCATTATTGGTGATAAAGGCCCCATTGCATTTAATGGTGTTTTTAATATTCATATCTTAGCTAATGTGTGTTAATATTTATTTAATATTAATGAATATATTTTTGGTTGCATATAAGTCAAAAGAGGGCCCATGGAGAAGTCAAAGAGTTATGGGGTAAAAGACAAAAGAGAAATGAGATTCATTTTCTCATGAAGAGTCATCATGAGGAATTCTAAAAGTCACTATGTGAAGACAAAAGAGGGTATGGTGTATTTTTTCATGAAGGGACACTTTGATAAATATGAAAAGTCACCAAGATAAAGACAAAAAAGGAAAGGATGCATTTTCTTATGAACGGTCACCATATGACTTTTCAAATGCAATGATGTTAAGGGTCATGCAAGTTTGGCACCATTTTCCATGAGGATTGAAGGTTCACAACGGGTGAATGCCAAAGGTCATTTGGAAAGCTATAAATAAAGGATTGAAAAGCCATTTGTAATATACAAGAGAGTGCATGGTTTGTATTTTTTTAAGAGAGAAAAGTAAGAGATATTGTAGAGTTCTATCATTTTTTGAGTAAGCAACATTGAGAGATAGTTGTGTTTTATACAAAAGAGGGGTTGGTGCTCCTGTGCATTGGTGCTCACAAATATTTACAAGGGGTTGGTGTTCTTTTGGGTTGGTGCTCGACAAAGGGGTTGGTGATCTTGTAAGTTGGTGCTTTCAAACTTTGTATTTTGATTTGGTGCTCATTCATATACTTGAGATTGTTCTTCATGGTTTTTCCCACTTTGGATTTTCACATAAAAATCTAGTGTCTCTCTCTCTCTCTCTTGTGTAGTGCATATTATTGTTTCAATTTTATTTCATATCTTGAATGTGTGATTAAGTGGTTAAATAAAAGAAATCAGATTGAGGAAAAGATATATAATATACTGATTCATCCCCCCTCTCAGTATATTTCATGCTTAACATTCAAGAGTAATGGATACATAGGTAATATTGAGTCATTGTGGGGGTGGTTAGGGTAAACTCAATCCAATTACATTCCCCAAATTTTCTATTATAGTTTTTAAATAATTTCAAACCCATATTATGGTTTCAACCTTGGATAAGTTATTTGCATGTATTCCATACACTCTTGAAGATCAAATATTCATATAGAGATAATTCAAATTGTTGCACGTGACTGTTCCTTGACTTTCTTAATTTATAAAAAAGGTTAAAATTACCCAATTTAGGTCAGAAGTGGTAGATAAAATTGGTCCCAATTATATGGATGTGACCTTCATTATTATTCAATTTCATTTTATAAGTTTTTACATATTCTATTATTGTTTTAAAGTTTCAATTTCATATTGGTCAACATAGTTAATCCATGGATAAAAATAACTAAGTTTTTCTTTCAGATTCATATTTATCCTTCTTTCAATGATTTTTATTTTATCAAATTTAATTATTTACTTTAATTAAGCTTTTCAAAATTATATTTATGATATTTTATATTCTAATCATTTTATCAAAATCAGGTTTAATTACCACATTAATTCAAAATTTAGATAAAACACACTCTCATACAAATTATACTTACTAAATATATGAACCATCCCTCTCACCCATGTTTTTATTAGGTTCTTGTATTTAGGAAGTAAGATTTATTTAATAAATTAAGTGTGTGTGTGTGTGTGTGTGTGTGTGTGTGTGTGTGTGTGTGTGTGTGTGTGTGTGTGTGTGTGTGTGTGTGTGTGTGTGTGTGTGTGTGTGTGTTTTATAGAGAGAGAGAGAGAGAGAGAGAGAGAGAGAGAGAGAGAGAGAGAGAGATATTTTTAAAACAAAAGTAATAATAACTCCTTAAGATGGCCCTTTTCTCAAAAACTTCATGTGGTTGAAAATGATTTGGTTTATCTGAACATTAAATAAATGAGAATAGTATGATATGTGTGTGTGTGTGTGTGTGTGTGTGTGTGTGTGGAATTGGGTCATGGTTAATAAATTTTATTTCAATATCAATCCAATGTAAAATAGTAATAATATATATGATTATATTTTACATAGTTTTTAAAATTTATTACAATGACCCCAAAAACAATTAAAACATAAATTTAATGGATTTGTGAAATAAACTTTTGAAGGTGGAACTATAAATTTTGAAGTGGAAAATATTTTTATTTGTAATACATTTGTTTCAATTATTGATCTACAAATCACTTAATACGATTACCATTTAAAGTTGTTTATAAATTTAAATAATGACTACATTATTATAAAATAATATTGACCAATATAACCAAGATTTAATAATGTGATTACTTGAGAGTATAATATTTAAGGATATAAGTCTTGTATCTAAAGTAACATTACAGTATATAGAAATATCATTTTTTTCACATGAAAGGAAAAAAACATGAATATTGGACTATCTGACCCCCATAACATAAATGATATCATTGGATATTATTTTGGTCCTTTCAATGTGATTAATTATGGTTAATATATCTTGATGTTGAATGTTGACTAAAATATGTGACCATGGTGATCTCCATATATATTAATAGTTGTTAGTTGAAATATTTGTCAAATCCATTTTTAGGATAGATTTTACATACCTCCAAAAAATATTATCAAATACTTATATTTAAGCATTAATGAACTATTTTTTTAAAATAATATGTGATGTATTATGAATCATATCAACTTACATGCATTATTTATATTTAAATTAGTGGTAAACCCACAGTCAAAGATATTAATGAAAGGATGCCTTCCACCATGTAGTTGAGAGATACTCTCACTTTACCTCTCTTTAGTAACTATCATGCATATCATTACAAAAATGACAATCTATATATTAAATTAAGAAACACTATTTTTAAAATATATAGCTTGAGCTGAAGTTAGCACCTTATTTTGTAATTTGATACACTTAAAAGATATTGATCCTTAATCCATTCCTCTATTCATCCTAGTTTTTTTAATGTCACTCAAAACCCTTCTCATTTTACATCTATAAATATCCCATTTTACAAATTTGTTTGATATCTTTGAGGTGAGACATATTTGTGGTTAATAATTTTAAATGCTTTGTCTATGTAATGACCATTAGCTCTAGTTAATGATGCACAACTCTTGGGTTGGAAATCATATGAAAGAAATATAGGATCTTATAAAATAGAATCATCTAAATCCCAAGTACTTGTTATGATTTTTCTTGAGTTAAATATTTATTCCAACATATCTCACTAGATTTTACCTTACATATATAAGACTAGAGTCTACATAGTTTCCTTTTAGGCATACATGAAATTAATCAAATTGAGTTGATTTAGAAGACTCTATGTTGCCTATAAATTAAACCTTTCATATTTCCTTAATCCTTCACACTCTTTTCACCTTAGTCTATGTGACAAGCCTACTTATCTTGCATTTGATGATTTAATCTAGCTACTTTGGACATTGCATTCCTAAAAAATATATGAGTACCCCTCATAGGTGATGTAAGCTTGCCCTTGGACCTAATATTATCCCTCATCAGACACCCTAGGTACTGAAAAGGTGAGATTTATCTCAAAATTTAAATTATTTAAGAGTATGGCCATAATGACCAATCTTCATGAGGCCTAACCACATTGTATCTTCTATTATGTGATCTTTTTACTTTACAAGGAATTGCATGTATTCCTTCTTATATGTCTTTTTAATGAATGTAGATTCAAATGTGGCCTTTATTTCTTCTTATTTTATATAAATTATACCCTCCAATATGTCATTTATTCCTCTAATTATTCATTTGGTCATTTGTCATGGAACTCATACCAATTGGCCACATTAAAAATGGGAAATATGTCTAATTATTCTAGAAAATATAATTCATAAGAATATGTTGAGATTTTTCACAATATATTACATGGTCCTCTCTTCTTCATCTTAATCTTATTATAGGTTCCCCTTATTAATATTTTTATGTTTAAATGTGCTAACACTAGATCTCATCCCTCAAATTCCTTATTTAGGTGCCTTTTATTTGTGTTATTATTGTAATGAAGTGTACTCTTATGTAGCTTCATTCAGACATCCTAGTGTAATTCATGAATACATTATACATAATCATTTGATTCTACACCCTTTATAATAGCTTTGAAACTCCCCTTTGACTATATGCAGTCACTATCTTGAAAGGTTTTTTTCCAATGCTCCTATTTACATCATTATTGTATGGAAAATCCACTTGTTTCAAAACCATGTCCCACTACTTGGGCTTGTCATATAAAAAACATCTAAGCAAATTTACAAGGCTCATATTAACTTATTTGGTTTGTACATCTATATGTGGATGGCATGTTAAACTAAAAATTTACCTTGTCCCCAAATTTTTCCATAGTGTTCATTAAAAATGGTGTAAAAACATGGTATCCATATCTGATACAATATTATGCAAAAAATTATGTGACATCAGTACCTCCTTGAGTAATAAGTTACAAATTTCCATTGTGTCACATGTATTATTACATGTATTTAAATATGTCATCTTTGAAAATATGTTCTCTACAACAAGGATGAAATCATTCCCTTTTTTTTCTCTTAGTAATACCAACACAAAATCCATGATCATGTTGTCCTATGGTTTCCTCAAAATAGATTATTTATTTCCAATAGTGGAAAGTCCTAGTCATAAACCAATTATCTATGCCTAGATTTATTCAAATTTTCATTAAATTATGTGATAGGTTTCCCACCTTAGATTAATGTAGACACCTAAATATGGCCACCAATGACCTCTAACCAAGATTTTGACCAATTTCCACCTAAAACACATAATTTGGCCTAAAACATGCTAAATGATGTGAAACTGAGATATTCAAGTGTCGATTTTGGCTAGAGTATCATTAAATGGGGTAATATAATTTATGAACTGGCTAACTTTGATCAAATCATTTCGAGTCAAAATGCCAATTTTGCACCTAAGTGCTCTAGATTTCTCTTTCCTATCAAATCTCTTGCACAAGATGCATGCCTTTGTTATTTTCTATTGATAACATCCTAAATGGGATAACATATCTAATGCATCTAACATTGACTTCCAATTCTAATCCAATCAAAATTTAGACCAATAATAAGGCATTCTAATCAATTAGAGTAATTTATGCATAAAGTGATTATACATGCTTAAGAGATAATTAACCCAAATCAAGGCTTAATTAATAATTCCATGGAAACTTGTTGAAAATTTTGTTTTAGAAATTAATATTGAATATCTGCATCATTAGGTGACCTCATTTCTTGGAAAGACATTCATATGCCATAAATGCCACAAATATCAAGATTCATGTCCTCCATGCCTCATCAAAGCCCTCCATACCTCTTAATTTATCCTCTATACAAAATATTGATGAGCCTATTTATCAATTTTAATTACAAAATTGGATTAATCCTTAGCCACACATCTCAATCTTGAGATGGACGGTTCAGGTTGATTCTAATCAATCTAAAAAATATATAAATAGAGAAGCCATGAACATCATTTCGAATCTATTTTAGTGCAAATTTATTATTATCAAATATCTTCAAAGCTTAATTTGTGCAAAGTTATAATGCAAGATTGGTTCCAAAAGCTTCATGCAAACTAGTGTTACCATGCCAAATTGATTCCAAGCCAAGCCAAGCCACAAGCCAAAGGTGCCAAGGAGAGATGGAGGTAGACAAGATTCCATTGCCAAGGACTTCATGAGCACAAAAATGAGTAAGCCACTACTATAAATGCATTTAGAGCATCCAAGGAAGGTGAAGGAATTATTGTTGTTTTTCCTTACTTTTAATTGTATTTGTCATTTGTTTTTGTTACTAAGCTCACCCTAGTAACTAGGCATGAAGATGTTAGTTTAGTGTGTTTTTGATTTGATTTCATTCACTAACACAATAATAATATCCTCTTCTTAGTAAATTCCCATTTCACAATTAGTACCAATCTAATATATGTGTCACTTGTGTTATAATCTATATACACATAATATTTTCAAATTTTATCAATTAATGATGCTTTGTCTCTTACAAAAACCCATCAAGTCTCAATCTCTCTAAGTGCATGCCTTAAAAGATGCACCAGGAAAGGGGTGGGAAGACCATTGGTGCTTTATAATATTATTGTCTCCTATACCACCACTTGAAACTAACACAAACACATCTTATACACTTACCTAAGCTCTGACACCTACCTTACACTCTTCTAAGTAATTCCCCAACTTAAACAACCCCTACCTAAGCCAAAAACTATTTTTAACATTCTGTAAATTTAAAATATTCATTTGGATCATTAAAACTCTTTTAAATTGATTTCTTAATTTTGTTTTGCCATTTTTCTTTGTCACAAGTTTACACAGTAACTGACATCAGTTAGTAAAACCATCATCACTTGGAATAGCCATCGTCGGTCACTATTGGTATAACCGATGTCAGTTAGGTAACCATCATCGTTTGTAAGTGTAACCATAATCAGTTATATAACCAACATTGGTCACTATTTTTTTCTTAAAAACACAAACCCGAGAGCTAATAGGCCATTTTAAAATGCTTAGTTTGGGGTCATATAGACTCCATTTTGGATGATTTATTTTTTTAAACCATGTTTTTTCTCCTAAATTTTTAGAATTTGACATTAGTTTAGCTTCAAGTTTCATATATTTTTCACAAAATTTTAAAAATCTATTTAAAATATTTGTAATCTAACATATTTTCTTTTGGGGTAATGTCTTAAGGGTAGACAGGTAATCAGTGGACTTGGACCCTATTAAAACATGCTATTAAGACATCTTTGGCATGATTTTAAAATGAATTAGGAATCTTGTTTTTGGTGATTAATGAAATAATGTAGGGTGCTATTGATTAAATCTTTTAGTTAGCTTTCAAAGTTACAAATTAAGACCAAGGGGTCAAATGAACACCACCAAATCTTTTATTTGGGCTTAAAATTAAACACACTTGTCATTTTTGTCTTCAGTAGTTATTTGATCTAATTTTGTTTATCAAAGAGAGGGGTGTTGCATGTATGTTCTTCCATTTGTCCCCTTTAGGGAACCCTTGGAATCAAAAGTGCCATTCCTAATGCTAGTAGCCTAGTCCAAGGCTTAGAAAGAATATCATATAAAGTGCTCCCCCAAAAACTTGTCATAGTTTGGGTGACCTTGAAAATGACCCTAAAGTATTTCTATTTCATGTTTTCATTATTTCATGCAAACTTGGCTTGTGAGGGGGATGTCATTACCTCCCATGAGTTATTTAGGGAAGCTTTGACCTAGGGTTTCACCTCCTGGTATTGACTTCACTTACTCCTTTGGAGTTGCACATGGGACTTATCTACATTTGGACATCACATTACACTGAGTGAACAATAAGATGTAATGGTTGTAAAAAATAGGACTAAACTTTTTTACAACTAGCCAATGCCACAGTTACCCAATTTACGTACCTATCTTTTGCATTATTTGATTTGAAATTCATAATGCAATTTATTCCCCTAGAAACATTAGAAAGCTAACTAGTTTAGTCAAACCCATATTACCATACCCTCGATAGGATTTGGATTATTATACTTAGTGTATTTTGGTCATTTTTGCTTGGTATGTTTTGAGACTAAAACTTGTTTGTTTGTTTATAAACCATGTCCAAACCACTTTATTTATGTCACTCTTTTGTCCAAAGAGGTGTTATATTAGCTATTTTACACCACACTTGTGCCTTGAAATTTTTTTTAAACTTATTTATGTGTGTGTCATTTAAGTTAATGAGGGTAGTGTTATGCTACCCAAATCATGTCAAAACATTTTGATTCTTTGAAACACAACATAGATCACATCATTTGAGCATACTTACATTGTTAGGTTGCTTAATTTGTTTAAAGACTTGTTTCACCTTGTATCAAAAACCATTTGTTTAAAACCATGTGGCATAAGCTATTTAGACCTCATTTATGTGTCGTCATGTTGTTTAATCTTGTCTAGCTTGTTTGGTCAAATCCTAGTTTTCACTATTGAGTTTTTGATTATCCTTGTCAAGTTTAGATTCAAATATTGATTGATTTCTATTTAGGTCTTAATTTGTAGGGTTGATACATAGATCTTTCTCTTTTGCATTGCATAACTTTGGTTAATCGATTACCCAAATTTGAAAACTATTGATGGTTTATTTGTTTAATGCATATCCTCATTATTATTTGTACCTTTATTTGAGAAAACACACTCTTTTTTCAAAGATATTTTTGTCTTATGCCTTATGCTAACTGATCATTTTTATGTTTGATTCTATGTGTCAAGTTTATGTCAAAGTTGTTTCCAAACTTGTTAGATTAAATCAAATCACATCAACCTTTGTTTCAAGTCTAGATTTTGACATCATTTAGCAAAAATTCCTAGCATATGCCTATTTATTTGAGCCTAGATTTTGACTCTACATTTGCATAAAATACCTAACAACTCAATTTTTCCCTTTTCTAGTTTAGACCTTATTTGGAACACTTTGACCTAGACCTTCGACTTGCTAGTTTTATTTAGATATTTGACCTTTTGTGCATATGATATTTGACATTAGACATTTTATGTTAGAATATTTTATGCTAAGTCTTAGCACAAATCATTTTGGAGATACAGCTCCACCTTTTAACCAAGTTAGACCAAGCTTGAACTGTTTGTCCTTTGGACATAGTTTTTTAGAGTTTGTAAAACTCTAAGCCTTTTTGTTTCAGAAATTTCATCATTTATGTGGATATGTCTCACTACAATTATGTTGAAGTCATGTACAATCCAACTTATGATAGAATGACTAAACAAAATCCCACTAGGAACCCCTATAGAGAAAGAGTTTCTAAGGAGTTTTGTTATTCTCCCTACAATACTCCATATGGGGAACATAGTCAAAATCCATAAAATCCAAATCAAGACCTTGATTGGAATGAAGAGGCTAATGAGGAGGACTTTGAAGAACTAACTAAAGATAATATTGTTTAGGATATTGATCCATACCCTCTTTGCAAAAATTAGTACATAGAACACAGTCAAGAACTAGCTTATGAGCCAACTCGTGACTGGGATGATATGGTTTATGAGAAAGACTTGGATGTTTGCAAGTAATCAGGATCCACCACATCATATCATTTATATTCCAATACTACAACATTACACCATTTCCATTCTAAGACTTTATCCTTTGGCTTGTATGAGCAATCATGCTCCACACCACCCTATCATTACCATCTCAGGACTTTTTCCTTTAGCTCATGTGAGAAATAATACTCCCCAATGCCCTACCATTATCTGACCACAAGTCATTCCTCATCTAGTACCAATCCCATCTAAACCTCAATTGATCTGATCCTTTAAAGACCAAGCTATATTCAAAGCTGGTATTTTCCAACTCATTGGAAACCAATGCCAGGCGAACCAACCAATCTGAGATGTTTATATTGAATCAACCATTTTTAATAAGTCAACCTATGATAAATTAACTATTGATCCTATACTAGTTGTCGAGGAGTCTCACTTTGATAAGCTAGTCTTTACTAAGTCACTTCTTAATGATTATGACTACCTTTGGGGAAATCATTACCTCACCTATGTACCTATTTTTCAAGAGCCTCCTATTGACAAGCTAGTCTCTAAGGAGTTGTCTATTGATCTATTTCCCATCCTAGAGGGGTCTAACTTTGACAAACCAGTTTTTATAGATCCCATTATGCCATCACAAGCTGTTACTTGTCCAAAACCAAATATTCAATAAGACATAAATGTAATAGTGTACCCATCAGATGAAGAATCAAAGATAGATTCAAGTTCTATTATTGAACCAACATCAGATTTAGTATCAGAATTATAATCAACATTAGTCTCAACATCAAATTTAGAGTCCCTTGAGTTAGAATTAGATTCAAAAGAAGAATATGTTCATGATTGTTGCAACATTGGTCACACATGCCTTGTAGATCAATTTGAATACATTTGTGATCCTTTTATAATTTTTGAAGATGATTACTTTAACTTTGACATAAGTTATCCTGGTATCTTCTACAAGGATTTTGATGCCAACACCCATTCCATTACCATTCCATAGGCCATTACCACCAACCAAAATAGCCATATTATTGACATTCCATCTCCCATAAGTGTTGATTGGGACTGATGAAATCACACTTTGTTGAACTGCATCCATGGTGACATAGTAGTTGAAGAAGGGCAAGGAGGTCAAGACCACATTCATTTAGTGAAACCTTTTTGGAGGCTCTAGGGGACAATCAAAGTCATAACTCAACATCTTTTAGTGAAACTTTTTTAGAAGTGCTATAAGAAAATCAAATTCAAAATCCAATGTTCATTAGTAAAACCTTCTCAAAGGTGCTACAAGACAATCAAAACAAATTCATTGGTGAAAACCTCTTTGAGGCACCAATAACTAAGCATAGAAGTTCTTCACTGCTTGATGAAGACAAAATCAAAGATCAAATCAAAATAACTTCCAATCTACAGCCTAATCAGATGGTAGCTAATCTCAAGATCAAATAAAAAAGAATCTGGTGGTCTTATCTAGAGAATATTTAGAGGTATTTGGCCCCACCATAACCAAAATTATGTCAAATATAGCATCAACAACATTACATGTGACTGAAAGTCTCAATCTTCATTTGTTTCCCCACCATTATACATTCCATTATCATCTGCCATTCTATTACACAATCAAGCCTACCATCCATTATTTATCCTTGTTTACCATCTATGGCCACACTTTCCTTTGTAGAGGCTACAAAGATCCTTATCTCAACATTTTAAGGAATCAAAATCAATGACCAATGAAGATCATACAAGCATTCTTGACAACCAAATCTATAGGCCATTTTTGACATAGCATTTATTTAGACGAGGTATAGGATAGCAATTGACATGATAAAGTATTCTATTTGTATCATTTTTTGATTAGGATGTGTATCTCCACATCAACAAGAACAAAAAAATAAAAAACCACACCCATGCCAAAAACATGTACCATACCATTTCATTTCCATACCATTTCCATTGTTACATATCCATTTTCCATTGTCACATATTCCTACTAATCACCTTCTCACTTGGGGGAAACCCTCTTACCATTAATTATCCTTAGCAAGACCATGCCATCTAACCATTCCATTCCTATCTAGACTAAAGCCTATTTTCAATCATCCTATCCAATCCTATTTTGATCTTGGTTCCTTTGGTTCTTCCTACACTTTTTATGAGAGGATTCCAATCAAGTTTAAATAATCAATTAGATTCATGTTTATAGAGAAAATTTATGAAATTAGTGTGACAGTTGATCTAGAAAGATATTTTTCATCATATCAAGTTCGTTTATATGAGCTTGATTATAATCACCTATGGGCAAATCAGTGTCTCACTAGTATTTCTACTAATTATAACCGCCTATGGGAAAATTAACATCATTGACCTATTCCATCGTATCCTAGTTATAACTACCTATGGGCAAACTAGGGGAAACACTTGTTTACCATGCATTACCGCATCTCCTTGCCATTACTATTTTCATTTGACTAGCCATTTGCCAGATTTGAGAACTTGTTGAGACCTAGTTGGTTTTTTCTACCTTTTGTGTGGATGGAAATACTATGACTTGAGGTCATTTTAGAACTATGTGCGTCATGCTCAATTTATGTTGAGGTCACCTTAGTCCCCCTTTCTATATGCTCTCACCATTTTGTGAGCAACCTAAGCCAAACACTCTCATCATTTTGCAAGAAGGTATCTTGTCATTCTCTAACGAGTTAAGATACCTCAAAATGATAAAAACATTCATAACATTTCAAAAAATCTAAAAGCATTTGTCTTGTTTAAGCCTAGTTGGTTATCCTTGATCCACCTTATTGGGGCATGGTCCTTATTAGGATGCTTTCTTTTATTTTTGTTTTCAAGATTTTTGTTTGTTTATTTGTTTTTTGTTTGTTTGTTTGTTTTTCTTCTTACATGTTTATTTACTTTCAAAAATATTGCCTTGACTCAGTCTATATGTGTTCATTGGGTGATTCCTTGAAAACATTATTATTGAGTCCATCCATATTCATATGTTAACATTGTCATCATGGTTTTTATCATTAGTGTTTTGTTTTTGAGTGTTCATTGGATATCAAGAGTCATCCCTTATGCATATTTTAGCCAAGTCTTCATGGTGTTCTATCATGATGCCTACCATCACATGTTATAACAAAAATTAGATTAAAGAAGGTCTACAATCAATGGAGTTGTATAATTTTCTCCTTAGCACCTTGGCAAAATCCTTCCATCCTACCCTTGATCAAATTAACCCATTGGCCATTCTAGTTGTGTCATTTCCAATTAGGATGGGCATCTCCTCATTGGTAGGTCTAATTGAATTATTTATATTGATCAATCTTATTCCTCTATCCATCTCTTTCATCACTTTACACCCACTCATCTTTAATCTATATTCTAGGTTATATCTTTGAGTTATGCTTGCTAATCATCCCTAATTGGGGCACCATCAATTTTATCCAATCTAGGTCTGCTTAATGATTATAACCAACTATGGGCAAATCATTATTTTGAAGTTTATTCCTGATTATAACCACCTTTGGGAAAATCAACATCCTTTTTACATCAATACATGTAGGCATTTTATCATTTGGATTAATCTCAACCATAGGTTAAATCTACCTTTCTTCTTGTTTATTTTTGAGGGACCACCCACCAACAAATGTCATGACCAATCCCTCGAGGGGGCATCATCCTAGGCTTCCCAAACACCATTTGGAGATTTGTTCTTCAATCATTATCTTTTTTTTGGCATACAAGCCATTTCTCATTATTTGAGAAGACATTGCTTTGTCTATGGTGTGTAATGCCTTCCCAAATAGGGGCAAACTATAGACACTTTAATATGGCCACCAATGACCTCCAACTAGGATTTTGACCAATTTCCACCTAAAACACATAATTTGGCCTAAAAATACTAAAACATGCTAAATGATGTGAAACTGACATATTCAAGTACCAATTTTGCTAGAGTATCATTAAATGGGGCAATGTAATTTGTGGGCTAGCTAACTTTGATCAGATCATTTCAAGTCAAAATGCTAATTTTATACTTGGGTGCTCTAGATTGCTCTTTCTTATCAAATATCTTGCACAAAATGCATGCCTTTTTTATTTATTGTTGATAACATCCTAAATGGGATAACGTATCCCATGTATTTGACATTGACTTTCAATTCTAATCCAGTCAAATTTTGAACCAATAACAAGGCATTCTGATCAATTTGAGTAATTTGTACACAAATTACTTAAACATGCTTAAGAGATAATTAATCCAAATCAAGGCTTAATTAATAATTCCATGGAAACTTGTTGAAAACTTTGTTTTAGAAATGAATATTGAATATCTGCATCATTAAGTGACCTCATTTCTTAGGAAGACATCCCTAGGCCATAAATGCCACAAATATTAGGATTCATGTCCTCCATACCTCATTAAATCCCTCCATACCTTTTAATTAATCCTCTATCTCAAATATTTATGAACCTATTTATCAATTTTAATTGCAAAATTGGATTAATCCTTGGCCACACATCTTAATCTTGAGATGGACAGTTCAGGTTGATTCTAATCAATCTCAAAAATCTATAAATAGAGAGGCCATGAACATCATTTCTAAGATATTTTGGTGTAAATTTATTATGCTCAAATATATTCAAAGCTTAATTTGTACAAAATTATAATGTAGGATTATTTCCAAAAGCTTCATGCAAACTATTGTTACCATGCCAAATTGATTCGAAGCCAAGCCAAGCCACAAGCCAAAGGTGCCAAGGAGAGATAGAGGTAGACAAGTTTTTATTTCCAAGGACTTCATGAGCAAAAAATTGAGTAAGCCACTACTACAAAGTCATTTGGAGCATCCAAAGAAGGTGAAGTAATTCTTATTGTTTTTCCTTTTTAGTTGTGTTTGTCATTTATTTTCATTACTAAGCTCACCCTAGTAACTAGGCTTAAAGATGTTAGTTTAGTGTGTTTTTTATTTGATTTCATTCACTAACACAATACTAATCTCTTGTTCTTAGTCAAATTCCTAATTCATAATTAGTACCAATCTAATATATGTGTCACTTGTGTTATAATCTGTATACACATAATATTTTCAAATGTTATCAATTAATGATGCTTTCTCTCTTTCAAAAACTCATCAAGTCTCAATCTCTCTAAGTACATGCCTTAAAGGATGCACTAAGAAAGGGGTGGGCAGACCATTGGTGCTTCACAATATTGTTGTCTCCTATACCACCACTTGAAACTAACACAAATATATCCTATACACTTACCTAAGCTCTGACACCTACCTTACACACTATTCCAAGTAATTCACCACCTTAAACAACCCCTACCTAAGCCAAAAACTATTTTTGACATTTACCAAAAAAGGTCATGCTTGGCCAACCCTGTACTTAAAATGTATTAGCACATCATGGGTCTAGGTTGGCCTTGGCTAACCCAGTCTGAGACCTAACTTGATTTTATTGATTAATAATACAGGTTTCATTAGGCTAAATGTAAGGGTTTTGGGTTAGATCCAACTATATATACACATCCTTTCTACCATTTATTAGACAAAATAAATAAAAACATAATTATTTGTGTATCTACTTATCCACCATTATACTTAAGGAGAATTTATTAGGGTTTGAATACTACACTTTGAGATACAAATCTTGTCTTCTAGAGAAGTCTTTTGGATACATAGTAGAAGTCATGTATCTTAGAGCTAACATATTTTTGTTATCCTTATATACTGTAATAACCTCTTGCAAAGCACCTTGGCCAGGGTAAATATTAAATCTTAATGGGTTCATCTTCAAAGGTAACTATTCCTAACTCCTACTCCTTGTTAAAGTAGATAGATTTTCATCTGTTAGAATATATGATTTTCTCTCCATGCATTATTATTTCCTCTACATTATCTTAAGTAGAGAGTTTATATACATATTTTATTTTATGTGTATTACCCCCATTTTGTGCCACAAGCTTTGGTAAGCACTAGGTTAGATTTTAATTTACTTTTAATTTACTTTGTGAAATAAAAAAACATAGGACCTAGCTAGGGTTATCACATGGTTTTATTTGACTAGAGGATTTAGAACCCTCTCTAGTGACATTATTATATTAAGGTACCCCTTGGTTAAGTCTACCATATCCATCTTGGTTATGACCTTGATTGTCTAAATGTACCAACAAGTGGAAGGGTAAGTGTGATTTATATTCTCTTAGATAGGATTAATTTGTATATCATCTTCATTTTCCCTTATATACATTATAGTGAACCTAATGTGAATCTAACCCTTGAAGTTTTTATTTCATTCATTCATTTACTATCATATATTATATATTTTTATTTATATAGTATTTTATCGAACTTGTCGATATAGATTATATATTATTATTTATATAGTACTGTATCGAACCTATCGATATAGTCTAATGTTTTATGTGTAGCCACTTTAATTGAATCTATATTTATCTATTCATGTCTTCTCCAATAATGGGTAATTGGATTGATCAACTTGACTCAGTTCTTTTTTCAACCATAGGTTTATAAACTCATTAGACCTAATAAACTCTATTTGTAGGTCATTTTTAGAATACAAGTTTTCTAGACTTCATCAACTTAATTGACTTTATCAGGAGAATAATAAATCATCATTTCAGAAACATATCATAAAAATAACAACTTTAGCATCTTAAAAAAATGTTAGGTTCATTTTTACATTCTTAATCATTTATGTACTTCATTTAAAGTCCTACTTTTCATGGTTTTTAATCTATAAAAGTGTAACCCTACAATGAATTGGGTTGACTAGATCGACATAGTTATGTATCCTAATTTCCTATTTAAAAGAATTATTAGACTTATTTGATTGTGTTCTTGGATATCTTGATTTAACAGACAACATCAACCATGCCAACTCTATTGTGTAGTATTTTCATAGTGTCATCTAAATTGAATATATAATCTTCAGAACCAAATAAATTAACCTATCTTTCTAGTAATTAATTCACTTTTCTCTTTTAATGCTTTCTTGCTTAGAGTAAATGAAAGAAGCATATAATAATGCAAATGATCCACATGATCAACTCAAATAGGACTTTAATGAAAATACCTACAAATACTTCATAATAAACTCACAACAAAGTTCCTAAATCAAAATAATGAAATCTTTGTATATTATCTCTCACACCTACAAACTATGTAGTTCAATATATAATTCAAATAGTTTATTATGTGTGAACAAACTATTTGTCATATACACAAAATGGGAAAATTAAAAATATTTAGTTTTCAAATACTATATGAAAATGGTTGAGTAAATATCAAAAATAGAAACAAATAAACTACCCATAGTATCAAAGGATTAACCCTCAGTATAAAAAAAAATTTACCCTATGTAAGCTTAAAAACATAGGGAGAATGACAAATGAATATGGGTCTTGGCTATTAGGCCTAATAAGGTACTCATGTACAAACCAATCAAATACATGGAAAAATAAAAGAAGGAAGGACTTCATGGGAAATCCCATCAATTATAAAGTACATCACCCCAAACATCACTTGTAACTAAAGATAACAAGGAGAATCCAAGGGCAAATTTAAGATGTCTAAAATTTTCTCAGTCGTAAGCATAAACTCTAAGGAAAGAAATCTATTTTGAATAAGATATAAAATGAAGTTCATGTGAATATCAATGTTTTTGGTGCACTAATGCTCAATAGGATTATGTGAAATGGTAATCATACTTTTTTCATCACATCAAATAATTTTTGGACCCTACTAGGTGAATCCAAACTCTCCAAAATCCAAAAGATCTCCTAACTAGTTTTGATATCACCTTGATACTATGCCTCAGTGGAGGATAATGCAATAACTATCTATTTTTTAGATGAAAAAGTAACTAGAATAGAACCGAGTGTGAATACAAATCCACAAGTAGATTTGTAAGTGTCAACATCACTAGCCAAATCAAAGTCATTTTATCCAATAAGCTATGTATAACTCTATGGTTTGTACTATATATCAAAGAGTGTGGAGCCCTAAATATAGCATACAATATTATTAGATGATTTCCAATTAATTTCATGAGTCTGATGTGAAAAATGAGAGATAAGATTCATATCAAATGTGATGTTAAGATGTGTATGAGTCAGGTATAAAAGGCTACCTACAATTTACCGATATAATGTCAAATCGATGAGAGGAGTCATGTAGGTGGAAGATAACACAACACTTGACTGATATGGAATGGGTTCAAGCTTATAATAATCCATGAAAAACTTGTGAATAATATATATTGCATACTTATGTTATGTAATAGAGATACCTCTAGAATATTGATGAACTTGAAGGCCAAGAAAATAATGTAGAAGTCCTAAATCTATCATATCAAACCTATCTACCAAATTGTCCTTGATGTCTTGAATCAAGGAGTCTGAACTATCAGTGAGGATAAGGTCATAAACATACAAAACTAATATCAAAATGCCATCACCTTACTTTAAGATATACACATTATGATCTAACTCACAATGTTGTAAACTAGAACTCAAAAGAAAAGAGTTCATCTTCTCATACCAAGCTTGAGGAGCTTGTTTGAGACCATAAAGAGAATGATTGAGTTTTAAAACCAATGATGAGTCCTACACAAATCCTAGAGGCTTATCCATATAGATATCCTCTTGGAGATCACTATGTAATAAATCACTCTTCACATCCATCTAAAAAATTGACCAATGATGTGAAGTAGTAAGAGAAAGTACAAGTTAAATAGAATCTTAGCTACAAGGGTAAAGGTTTTAGAGTAATCAATTCCTTCAACCTATGAAAAACCCTTAATTACTAGTCTATATTTATACTTATCAACTGATCCATTTGTAACATATTTTATCTTAAAGACCCATTTATATTTTATAATTTTTCTTCCCTTAGGAGGAGGAACAAGATAACAAGTATTATTATTAATTAATGAAGAATACTCATCGTACATTATAGCATCCCACATAGTTTTATTGATGGCCTCATAAAATAACACTTGATCATCAGTAATATATTGTCCTCTAAGAAAAACAACAAATTTATATGATCAAGTGTGATGAGGATTAGATGGATCACCAACCAAGGAACCAACTTATTATAGAGTGTTTTGTGCCTACTTGGGCATAGATGAAGAAGAAGATGGTTGTTGTGGATAAATAAGTGAAGCATCAAAATCATCCTCATCATGATCAAAACTATAAATTAAGTCCTCACTATCATTTATAGAAGTAGGAGGAGAATAAATACTAAATGTAGACTCTTATGGAGTGGGTAGCTCATCAGCATATACATCCTGTCAAAACAACACATCATGTGAGATAAGATTAAAAAAGGTGGTGAGATTTTATATCATCACAATAGCTAACAAAAATGAATGGTTGGATTTTCTTATCCAATGCTTTATGTTTATCATCAAGACCAAATGCCCCTACTTGATTCCTAAAGACAAAATTTTGAAATATCAGGCTTGATCCTTGACCAAACTTCTTTAGGTGTCATATTCTACATAGGTTTGTAAGGCATAGGATTTTGAATGTAGTTTCCACAATTTACTACTTCAACCCAATATTTTGGACCTAAAATAATAGAATGAATCATATAATTATCCATATCTTTCAATGTTTGATTCTTCCTCTCTACTACACCATTTATTTGGGAGTGTATGGTATAGTGAACTGATGTTCTATGCATAAATCTAAAAAATCATTACTATCATATTCACCCCATTATCTATGCATATTTCATTAAGAATAAGAGATGATTATTTTTTAACAAAGGCTTTCAAAGCCTCAAAGGTATCAAATACTTCACTTTTCAACTTGAGAAAATATACCCAAGTTTTATGTGTGAAATCATCAATTAATGTGGGTGCATATTTGGTCCCTAAAAATGAACAGGTTGGAAAAGACATCAAATCACTATGAACCAAATCTAAGGGTGTATGTGCACGTGTGGTCTTACCAACTAGAAATGGATACTAGACATCCAAGACACATTCCATTGATACATGAGACATTTAGAAGGCCATCTAAAATATTTTTTTCACTCATTTGATTCATATATACACAAATTAAATGTCCTAGCCTTTCATGCCATAACTTTCTAATATTATAACCATGTGCTACAATTGAAGAACCAGAAGTCCTAAAAGAAGACTCAAACTTATCAAAAGTATAGACACTTGCATAATGATCTACTATACTTTTACCAACTATCTCACTAGGATCATTACATTCTCTTATTACAACATCATGTGGAGTAAACTGCATAATTTTACCAATACCAAAATGACATATTTGATACATAGAGAGAATATTAGAAGAGATTTGGGGTATAAGTAATAAATCATTAAAATAACCATCTTATTTATTAACATTACCTAATCCCAAAACTTTAATTTATGAAGATTTCCCCATGACAATATGTGATGTACTACAATCTATAAGAGAAGATAAGATATCCTAAGAATTTATGAGATGATGAGAGGCACCTAAGTCAAAAATCCACTGATCATGAGATGAAGATATAGCTCTGGCTAAAAGTGTTTTCCCTTTCCCTATTGAAGGAGTATAATATGGGAAGGGCACATAAATATTGTGTTGTTTCAATGCTACCTCTAATGCTTTCATCTTCTTAAAACATATACTTTCATCATGATTATGACCAATACAGAAGTTACAAAGACCAAAATTTTCTTATTTTACTTGAAGGACTTTTTTAAAGAAGATTAAGGAGGTTGTGTAGTGGTTTCCATAGGTTTATTGAAAGACGTTGGTCTCTTCTTAAATCTAGGTGAAGGTTTTCCTTTTTATGTATTGGCCATTAATGCATGACTAGAAAAAGATAGGTCATCTAGGGCCATTAGGTTTGTTTATTATCTAATTAGTCTTTTAAAAAAAACTTCAAAATAAATCCATTTGAATTCATCACCTATTGTATCCATCATGGTATAGAAGGCAGAGAAAAATACACTATGTGGTCCTTTCAGTTTTGACAAAATCATGAAGATGCACTCCTTATCATTTTTATCCTTGTTGCCAACTTTCAATTATGACCTAATAAATTATAATTTTGCCAAGAATTCATCTATTGAGGGGAAATTTGATGCAGATAGAGCACTTTATTCTGCATCTAATTGTAACATTTTAAATTCATTTATTTTTCCAAATAGGTTTTTAAATTTATCCCATACCTTTTTTGGTATTTTCACATCTGTAATGTGAAATTGGAGATTATCTAAAACATTGAGGCCAATCAATCCAAGAGCCTCATCCTCCTTACATCTATTTTCATATTTATCCTTTTCAAAGGTGAATATCGTAGGTGTTATGTCCTTAAAAATACTTCATAATCCATTTAATTGAAGGAGTTCTTGCATTTTTGACTTCCAAGCATGGTAATTTGTGGAGTTTAGGAGCTTGAATAGTCAATATTACATTCCCAAGGAATAATATGATGTTGAAAGGATCAACTTTGAAATTCCTTATACGAATTTATTCACAAAAAAATTCAAAAAATAAACTCCCTGTTACAATTCAAATGTCACCTCCTGGTAAAATAATGGAAAAAATTACATTTTACAAGTTTATAATGTGGCCAATAAATGGGTATTTTAGCACAAAAACTTTAACAAAATGTATAAGTTTGGTTTTTGAACCACAAAAATGATTTTATGTTAAAAAAGGTGATGGGATTTGACCCCAAGATCTCTCACAATAGCAAATTCCTAATAAAATTTTATTTTCCACTATGCCATTTACAAATTTTAAAATATAAGTCAAATAATTTTTTTTAACCACTTTCCAAGAGCAAATTGAATAAAAAAATAGACTCACACATATGGTATAAGGTGTGAAAAAATTTAATAATCATAAAATAACAACTCCTTGAAGTCCTCAATGGTGTTATAAAGGCCTAAAAAATCAAAAAACTTGATGAATTTGACAAAAACACTCTTTGGTGCTTTGGAATTACATGTAGAAATATCTTCACAAGGGTTATACGACCTAATGAAATACTATACAACCTAGTTGGAAATGGACCATCAAATAGTATTTTATCTCTCCACATAAAAAAATTCTAGATTTGGGCATGTACAACTTGAAACATGTAATTAATGATAGAATTTTCACCAAAAATTTTACCTAAAGATAAACATTTTTATAGGGATCCAAAGAGGTGTACGACCTACTAAAAAATGGTAAGGATAGGTGTACTATGAGACTACACACAATATAAAATTATCCCATGCATTTAATTCTTCAAAACTGGAACTATATGCCCTGCTACAGGGGTTTTTAAAAAGGTCAAAAAATAGATTTTTTGTTTTCCATTTTTTTTTTTTTTTTGCAAAGTAAAAAAATTTATGGTGAATGTATGATATATAAAATTATCAAAATGTATGTGGCATATAAAATATATTAGAATAAAGCTTGATATTTAGAGTAACTAAATAAAAAATAGAGATTAAGAAGAAATGTGGGCAAAAGAACTTGCAACTGAAGGCTTCCAAAATGCTTTAATTTCATGAAAGAAACATATAAAAATGTAAATGATCCACAGGATCAACTCAAAAGACATTAATACAATGAAAATATCTGAAATTAATTCATAATAAACTCACTACAAAGTTCCTAAAATAAAATAATGAAATCTCTGAATATTACTCTCTCACACCTACAAACTATACAGTGCAATATATAACTCAAATAATTTATTATGTGTGAACAAACTATTTATTGTATGCACAAAATGGTAAAATTGAAAATATTCAATTTTTAAATACTAATGAAAATGGTTGAGTAAATATAAAAAATAAACACAAATAAACTAACTGAGATAATAAATAATTAACCCTCAATAAGACACAAATTTACCATAGGTAAGCTTAAAAACACACATAATTCTAACAGTAAAAAATATAGACTAAATAGGAGGTTTTTAATTTATTGATTTAGTCACAATATTTTTATTTTTTCACACACTTCCAAATCACATAACCCCAAAAATCATTAAATAATTTCTTCTAAACATCTACTTACTTGGATTCCATCACTAAGGCAAAAGCCAACTTGGTTTTCTAGCTAAGTATAAATATGTGGTTGATGGTATATATTAGAAAATCACTTGACACCCTTATCATTGTGGGATTGTGAAGTGAGGGTAAGCCCTAATACCAAGCTATTTACATCACCAATATAGATCTTTTTCATCATAAACTACTTGAAACCATCCTTAGATTACTTTTCTAGTTCCTTCTTACAGCCAACTATCTATCACATTAATTTCAAATTTTAATGTAGCTTGAAAAATTTCAAGACAAACCACTTAAATTAGCATTTACTTTCCATTTTTTATTTCTCTTTGAAAATTATAGTTTGTATTACAAAACTTGTACTAGCTAGCATTGGTATAATTTATGTGTTGTGTGCTACCATTAGATAAACACATTGATCTAATTACTTGTGTGTTCAATTAAATTTGCTTAGCTATTATATTAAAAAATATTTCCCTATCTTCATAACACAGTCAACCCTATCAATTTAGTATCTTATGGGTTGTTTTTTATGATTATATTTATTACATAATCAACCTATCTAACTATGTGCATTTTAATATCCTTTAGTTTCTCCATCTACAACACACAATTGATGAGTTTGAATCCTTTATAGCCTATTTTATTTATTGTCTTATAGGACATTGTAAATTGGTTTGACTTTGTATCTTACTAGTTGATCCTTCTTTCCATAAAGTTTTTAGTCTCCCTTATTCATCATGAACTTCTTGTTTAATGATAATACAAAATTGAACAAATCAAATATGATGCATTTTACCAACCTTAATAGTTTCCCTTATACACATCTTTTGGCACCTACCATGGATCAAAACAATGTCCATATTGCCACTCACACTACCAACTATGGGATGATAATGATTTAGATTTCACAATTAAAATGTTATTTTTCATAAATGAATACCCTCAACATATAAGAAAAGATCCTACAACCATTTACAATCTCATGACAGTTCCTCGTATAGGAGAACCCCATTCACCCTCCCCTACATTTTATCATGGATTTAGGTGAACCAATTTCTTTGCATCTCAACCATTACCTTCTATTATTTTTCCTTCACACACCATGACATCATATTTTATGTCTTCCTCAACCTCTATGCCAAGTATTTCTACCAACATGGTAGGTTCAACTTCTAGTGGGCCTCTTCAAAATACCCATACCCTCAACCATGCTACTATTGAATATTTTGCTACCAATACTTATTTTTATTCTATAACATCTTATGTCCATAGTTCTTATTTTGATACCAATGTTACTCATGCCACTAGCACATCACATGCTACTACTTCATCCCACACTCATAGTACAACTTAAGATATCAATATTAACACTAATGTATCACATGATGTGTTCACTAGTCAAAATATTTCTCAAACTAACCAACTCCTATTACAAACACTTAATCAAATTCAAACCTTTAACACCAATAATGTAAATTATATGATGTAAATGCACAATCATCTCATTCATCTCTAAAACCAACCTCAATAGGTTTCATGGGGATCATAAAATTCTAATGCTACCCACCACACCCCCCCCACTTAGGGAATCCCATGATAACCTTATCCAATAACCACTACTAATAAATAAAACCATCAAACATATACAAAATAAACCTAAATTACCTTAAATTGATAAAATTTACATAGGATATATCACACCCACCATCACCTATAATGGATCTATTGATCCCACTTTGCATTTTAGAACATTTGGTAACCTTTATAATCATTGGGTTAAGCTTAACACCTTTATCACTACCAAACTATTAGGTAAAACACTCTCAAGATAGGTTTTATATTGGTACAATAAATTAAAAATCCACTCTATTAGCCTAGAAGACTTGTTCAACTCACTAGTCCAAGAATTCCAAACTTGTGATCTTCCTGAGAACAACTTATCCCACTTTATAAATTATAAACAACTCAAAATTGAAATAGCAAAAGCCTTCATCAAATGATAGAAAAAATTGTCTAAAAAATGTGAGAATAATATGATAGATGAAAACCTCTTCCACCTATTGACTAATTCTCTATACCCCAAATTATAATATCAGGTTAGGACCCTCTCTCTAAAAGCCTTATAAGAAGTTCCTAACCAAGCCAAAAGACAAGAGTTCCTTATGCATCAATTCAAACTACCTCAACTTAAAATGGGCACTCTCATGCTAATAAAAAATAAAAACCATCATCCAACCAATGATGGTGTTACCTACAACTATGACACCATTCACACCATATAAATAATTTCTCAAAATAATGCCATGGAGCATGCTTCCCTACTAATAACACTCATATTCCCATAGTTTCTCAACCAACCACACTAAAGTGCACAAACTATTATCCCTAGAAAAACTTCAAAAATGTCTTTAAATGACTCTACCATGATATCCTTACCACACTCATCCTATGAAATCATGGTATGATCCAAATAAATTTTATTGGTTTCATGCAAGTTGGGTCCACTCTCATGAGATTTGTAGACAATTATGTAATCTTGTTTTGGATTTTCTTCTTGGTTCTAATTTTGATCATGAAAAACTTATTTAAAAGTGTCACCAAGCTTATGACATAGATTTTAAATCTCATGAAATTCAAAACAAAAACCAAGATTTAAACCAAGCTAATGTTCATCTTACTATCTACAAGGATCCTCTTCCTAACCACCAAGATAACATCCAAAAACCTACCCCTTATACAAACAATATTGAAGTTCTTATATAACTTATTATGAATGATGAAAATGTGGTTAATATGACTAAAATTAGAATAGTAGTTTCTTTTATCAACTCAAATCCAATACCTATGCATTACACTTATCAATTGTTCTACATCATTTAAGACACTTCCCCATCCCACCTCCTGAAAATAGGGAAAGAAGAACCTATACTCATGAAAGAATCACCTCTAACCACACCACTTGATTATACCTCCATATATACTCTTCCCCCAACATCCACAAAATAATCAAACATACCCCAAACTTCCAATAGTATTTATTTTACCCAACCACAAGAAATAATTCAACCACCCACCACATCACCTAAAGAAACTCAACCCATTTTTAATCAGCCTAAACAAACCACACCTTATCAACACAAGTTTAATTATATCTCCAAACCTCCTTCCCAAGATATCTTGTGATAATATGAACCTATATCTAACAATCCTCCCATGAGTTATGACGAATGGGATCCCATTGAGAAATTGTTTCATCTCCCATCTCAAATACCTTTTTTAGAAATAATGAGAACTTATCCTCATCATAAAAACTACCTAATGAAATTTTTGTTTTAAATGAACATCCTTCATCCTCCTCTTATAGTATGAAAATATATCTTATCTAGATCTAAATATAATATACTTTCAACAATGTGAAGAGATGTCCATCCATGTTGATGAAATAGTGGACACTTCTCTCACCTTAAGTTCCTTATCACTTCCATGATTCTTGACAAGATACTACTTCATGTAAATGATCCTCTTCTATTCATTAACATCTAAATTGGTTATATCTAAGTTAAGTGTGCCTTAATTGATGAAGGTCTAGGCACTTGTGTTACCTCCCTTGACTTCACTAAAACACTTGGATATTCTGAATGCAAACTTAAATAGACATTTAGTATCTATCAAAGATATGACAAGGAAAATGCCTCATCTATATTGTGTTTAGATTATCATTACATTTCCTCTTGTTATTTTTCATGTGAGAGTTATGATGTTTAAATTTATGAGATAACTTTCCTCATTTACATACCAGTGCATCAAATTCCCTCACAATGGACCTATCTACAAGATTCAAGGAGACATGAATTCTTAAAATTTATAACCATTCCAAGAACATGGTGTATTTAAAATATTGACCCTTAAACCCCTACCTAGTGTCCCATTTCAAGAATCCCAACTCTTTAACTATCCAATCAATTCTACTTGAGGTTATAATGGCCACCCCAAATTAATTGGGAACATTCCACATATCTTCTTAGATTATAATGATAATGAGTTAGATGATAAAATCCTTAAGATCAAAACTTCCAATGTTACCCTCACATCATCACTCAAATTCCTCCTTATTTGCAACCTTGATCCCATAAATCACCTTATGAAGACATATCTATTATCTTATCCAAAACTAGACACTATATCCATCATACTTCCTCTAACAACAAAGTCATTATTACATATACCATCAGCTTGTATAAACCTAACTATGATGATGGTTATGCTTTAGACAACCCATTTTTATCTAGATTCATCCAAGATAGAAATTCCAAAATTATTTAATATCACTTTTCTTTATTTCAATCATTTCATTCTTATATTAGCATGCCTTCCTTTATAAAACATAATATTAATCTTTCTACTATTTATCATAGGTTAGAGATGGATCACTCACACATTATGCTTGTAATCACAATATATCCCCTCAAGAGTATGTTCATGGATCATTCTATGACATGACCTTATCACTTTTCTCGATATCATGACCCTTACATTTTGCTTCCTCTAGAGATGCTAGCCACTATACTTATACCTGCTACATAGCTAGCCTTACCTACTGATGAGCCTAGCCTAGTTTCTACTCTAGCCCAACCTTTCTTTGGTGATGAAATTATTCCCTTATTTTAATTTTATCCCATGCCTACAAAATTGGAAAATAAGCCTTATTATGATATCTATAAAGTTATTAGTCATTGGACTAAAGATTTTCATTTATATTAGTTGTCATAGGATTATCGTTCCACCCCTTCATATAGTAGACCCTCACATTCTACTAATAAATGTATTTGTTACTTTCATAGGATAGATAAACACTCTTCCACCCACTATTAAAAACTTAGGAATTGCATTGACACATTGTTTCCATCCACTACTCAACCCAAAGATAAGTCCATATGTCCTCCTAAGCTATTATCAAAGTATATCTTTAAATATGGGTAAGTATACTATCTTTGGCACCTATTTGGTACACATCATACTGATCACTATGAAGTTATCCAACAACATCTTTATGACTTCTCACATTTGACACCAACACAAATCATTCTTACTTTTATAAGTCACCTACACAAGAAGGATCCTCCTTATCTGTATGTTACACCTCCTTCTCACATCACAAATACCATTCCCATTGAGAAATCCATTCATTTCTTGAGTATCCTACTCATGAAATAACACATGATCATTATTATTTATCAACTACACCTACTTTTTTAGTTGAAATGATATGGAAGGAAGTTTTTACAAAACTTTCTATGAGGATTGATGAGACTCTAACTATCATGAGGATTTAGCTTCATAGAGATGTTTCAGATGTTATGGATAATATTTGTGGTAAAATATATTATTATTTGTGAACACAGAATGGTGTTCTTACACATTATTCTATGTTATGATTTGGATTGGATTTATGACCCATTTTCATATATCTTATACACTTGACTATGCCTCAAATTTGATTTCACTTATCTATTTTACATGGATCATTATATTATGCTTTATGTGTTTTATATGCTTTAATTATATTTCACATTTTATTATGGCTTATTATCATTATTTTCACGAATGCACACTTATGATTATGATTTCACTTCTTTCATGGATTCTTTTCTTTTCCTTTTTACAATGATCATTTTCTATCTTATTACACTCAAAAATAATATAATTATTATTGTGTCTTGGTTATGCAACCTTAATTCCCTTAGTATGTTATCTCTACCATATGATTTATTATAAAATAATACTTCTCATTATCCTACTTCCTTA